>JBCEWC010004614.1:0-26839 GCA_038996855.1 Solanum aculeatissimum
CTTGCCACATGTGTGTTGTTAACCCTTGAGGGGTATTTTTGGTCCAAAAATCTAACGGAGGGCATAAGTGGTCTATTTTGCATAGTTCAGGGGCAATTTTGACCCTTTTCCGTTGAAATAATTGAGAAATGTTTGTTGTTCAGTATAATAATATAATAATACAATTTAAGTTTGGGTATAGTTGAAGGATGTTTTTGGCCTTAAACTCCCAATAAAACCAAGGGTAGTCTAGTAAATATACACATGTGCTCCTTTTCATAGTGATTTTTTAGTGTGTAAAATACTTTATTTGTTTTCAGAAACTCTCTTTTCGAGAAACAAAAACTTTGTTGATCCATCAAATTCTTATTTTTTTAAGAATAAAATCCATTCCTAACTCACTATGTATTTAATCAGAAATCGACTTTAATTAAAGTTTAACATATTAGATTACAAGTAACAATATTAAACTTACATTTTTGAGTACTTTGTTTAACATGATAAAAAAAAAATTAATAGTTTAATCTTGTTTTATAAAAGGCCGGAGATATAATTATGATTATAAATTTGCATATATTTCTGTTACCAACATCTATTATAACTTTAACATAAGGGAAGAAAGGCATACCTTCTTATCGATGTTGTGCGGACCCATACCCTTAAGTTTCCAAACTGGTATAGCGTGAGGCACTAATAATTTATTTCGAAACATCATAGCAACTTTGAAAGAACGAACGACTGGGGAGATAAAGAGTCAGCCGTGTGGATCGATTCACGTGAAAGGGAACCATGCAAATAGCAGAGAAGGTACAGAAGCCCCAAATTGAAGAGATGGCAAACGGAAATACGAAAATACCCTTCGTCTTCCCTCGGTATGTAACACTTATCTATATTAGACTAGTACTACAAATCAAAAACTATCATGAGCTAAACTCATTTCTTAAGTACTTACTAAAAAAATTTATATCATAACTTTAGTCACACGAACTCGTCTCTCTTTAATGTATTCTTAGATTGGGCATTCCATCTCGAATTACCTCAATAAAGAGGATATATTTGAATTACTTGAGTGATATTTGAGTATTTATACCTTAGGAGTCATTTAATGTGAAGTATAAGATATAATAATCTTAAGATACAATGTAAGACTACTTTGTCTCATGTTTGATGGGAGAAATTAGGTGGCCCTCATTATCCCATTATTTTTGTCTTAGTAATGGAATAAATTATCTCATATATATGATGGAATAACTTATCTCATGATAACTTATCCTTTGATTGATTATTCCATATAACATGTTCCCAACCAAACAATTCCTTAGCGATGAAATAAGTTATCACATATACATAGTTGAATAACTTATCTTGAGATAATTAATATCGAGATAATGTGTTCCCAACGACCCCTAATGAGATAAGTTATTCCATTAAAATAATTTATCCTAGAATTAATTGTTGTCAGATAATTTGTTCTCAACCAAACTAAGCGACTCTTAAAAAGTATTGATTCTTTTCTCATGGTAGAAGAGCAATTTAGCCTTTTTACCCTATTTTTGTATCAAAAATTGCAAGGGTGATTTATAGTGCTTTTTAACCAGGCAGCCAGTCTGTTAGTAGGCAGCCAGTGCTCTTTTGCCCTTCTAAGTCTGGCTGTTTTATTTATTTATTTTTTTGTAGGCAAAACAAGCCTATTCCTTATTGGATCCGCATGCTGACTGATATGGCGTCAAATGGGCGGGTTGGGCTGAAATTTGAGAGATTAAAATGGGCTGCATTAAAAATTGGGTTGGGTCTTGACCCGTCCAAATTTACTTTGGGCTCAAATGGGTTGGAATAAAATGGATTAAAATTCGATCTGGGTCATAACCCGCCCAATTTAACTCGTTTAATTTAAGACTAAAATTATTTTATTGGGTGGGTTGAAGTGAGATTTTTATTGGGCTCAGATTAAAATTATTTTAAAATAGGTTAAATTCTATTGAGCTGAAAATAGTCCAATTCTAAATTATACTAAACCCAACCCATAAAGTTATGGAGAGATTGGACGAATTGTTTAAGTTTGGGCTTATTTTGCCACCTCTACTCACTGACAACACCAAACGGCAAGATGAATGTGTAGATATTCATCATAAGTTTGTTGCTGCTGTAAACATGCAGCATGGTTTTTGGCATCTACACGTATAGAGTTCAACTTAATCGAACAAATATAAAACTTTCTTATATATCCAGATGATATCATTTTCCACATTCAACAGATTAAACTAGAGAAGTGTGTTTATACTCCCTTGATACAGGCATTCAGCACTTACATAGCAGTTCGAATCCTGTGTCAATTAGACACTATTACAGTTGTGAAAAAAGTTCCAAATTTGCAGAAAATGAAATCCATCCATGCTTCCAACATAACTGGGAAATCAAACTTTTGAGACTTGATGTCAAGAGACATCACTTGCTGCTGCCATCACCAAATAAATACCCCAAGGAAGATCCACCACCAGGTGCTGCTTGGACCTTGGTCGAACGCCTTTCCTGCAATCATTCCAGGACAAAGATTGGTAACACTTAAATATTCAAGCAAGCCTGAAAGGTGCTGATATTTACAACATTCTTTCAATTGGCAAGAAAATCAAAGCCTTGAATGCAGACTGGCCATGCCTATTGAGGCAGTTAGCCACACCTTACAGTATACAAAGTTACAAGGCTTGACAAGTGAATATTATGATCTCAAAACAAGAGATCTGTCGAGAAAAAAAGAAAAAATACATGCAGCCACATGGACTAATGATAGAAGAATGGTTTTAAAATTAAGTAAAGTAATGTGTTTAGTATAGCAGATTGTAGAAGATATAATTAAGAAAATGAATGTGTGATCTCTTTAACACCTTAAGATTCTTAATAAGATCACACAATTCAATAAAATATCAAAGTAGCCAGACAACCTGGGCATTCAATTCTTACGGCAACCTAATGTCAAACAAGATATTCATTCATTCTCGCTAACAATTTAAGCTTTTAGATGGAATGATTATGCAATTCAACATAGATACAAGTTCGCAAACTTAAAAAAGCACTCCCAAGTTTTTTAAAATGGCAGCAGGAATCATAAGAAGTTGCTAGCTAACATACTGTTAGAAAGTTGCCGCAGTTCTGGCCATCAGCACGAAAGTAGTTGTTTGTGTTGCTACTGTGAATGCCTGCTGGAACATTCTTGGTATTATCCACAGGTTGTGCAACAGCAGCAGACTTTGAGGCAGGCTCATTAGATGTCTTTTCCTGGTTGCGAGCAGTCTGAGAATTGTTAGCAGGCTCTCCACTTCCAAACAGGTAGCCCAGGGAACTCTGACCGCCCCCAGCACTCACTCCACGGCCCATCCTTAATGATTGATTTCTCTACCAAAAAAATCAAGCACAACATATTTATTATAAAAACAAAAAAATTCTCCAAACGCTATTTTGAAATTGATTTGAACATTCTCTTGCTCTGAGGAGCATCAATTTGCCATAAATCAAACAAGTTGTTAATCAGCAAGTATTCAACGCAAATATTACACAGTAAAATAGAGCAGTTCAACGGCGTTTTAAAACTAGTTAGCAATTTCTTTCAATAAACATTGATAAGCGTACAATCGTGCTCAGCTAACTACACAACAAGAACTCTGCAAACTACAATAATCTGCTTCCTTCATACTCCATTGATAACAGACATCTCCACTTTCAGGAACCAATAAGCTATATGTTTTAACATAACTCCACTTTATGTAACTAACATTCTTAATCAAAGACCAAAGAAATCCACATACCATAGGTATATTATCCAAATTCTGTTCACTCCAAAAAAAAGTTCAAACTTCTCTTACTAATTTTGTTCATCCATGGACTAGGTTTGCAAATCACACGCTTTAAATTGGAAATCACTCACGAAAACACTACAGATCTACTGAGAGAACTGTAAATCTGCCCTCCGGAAAAGGGATCGGTTTGTCACAATCAGATAAACAGAGAAAAAAATATAACCAAATTCCAGTTTTCTCAAACTAACCATTTTCCCATTAAAAAGAGCTCAAGATCGACAGATTAAAATATAAAAAAACTCAGATTTAATAGATGAAAATGAGCGTTATTATCTACCGGAGAAAAAAAAAACACCCAGATATATAGCAATTACAATTCTCCGGCTACAGAAACTAAAATCAACCCAAAAAATTGAAGAAGAGAGCAAATCGAAGAGATTCTAATTTCTACATTGTGGATTGGAATCCATACCTTGGTATCAATTCCGAAGCGAGAGACAGAAGAGAGGGGGCCGGTTGGGGAAAAATTTTACCTTTAAATAAAGGTTTTAAATTGTGAATTTGAATTTTGAAAAAGAAAAGAGTAATTATACTAAATAGCCCTATAATATTAACCAATTGCAACTACAATCCTTGAATGTTTTAGAAAATAAGATGCCCGCCCATACCTTTTATTGTTGTCTAAATACATTGCACAAAAAAAATACAGCACTAACGAGGTGAATTTGAGCATACAAAGAAATCTTAGTAGCTCAGTTGGTTGACCACCTGAACTCTCACCTTTTTGATGAGAGTTTGATTCTCACATTGTAACCCCCTTTTCCATTTCTCCTTCTCCTACCCCAAATTATTTTTTAATTTTAAAAAAAAATTGAGCATACAATTTTTTTTAAAAAAAATATATTTTTTAAAAATTCCAAATGTCTAGCACATTTAAAATGCAAGAAAACTATTGCTAATAGTTAAATTATAAATATCTGAGTTCATTCACTGTGCTATATTTATTTTTTGAAAAAATATATATGTTTCAAAATTTAATGAGAAAATTGTTAGGTTGAGATATAATGAATAAATATTTTTGTTTAAGGTGCAATTTCCTATAATTTTTTAAATTTAATTTTGTTGTCTAGTATTGTACATTTTTTGGTATTGCGATCTAGTGGACTTCTTTAGTTCTTCTGCACGTTAAATATTTGGCTAGGATTAAAAAAAAAAATCACTTTTAACCAATTTAGAGGACGAAATAATTATAATGTATATTTAAAGGGCCAGTTTCAATTTACCTCAAACATAAGGGATCATTTCCCAATTTTTCTCAAAACATTATTGTGAATTGTGAAACTAACCGACAAAAAGGAGTGCCTCCTCACCGCGTTCCATTTGGCCTAAATAATATGTAAGGCATCGTTTTGGTGTGATTGATAACAAAAAATAATTTTGGGATAAAAAAGCTTCATTGGTAAATGTGGAATAACTTATTTTGGGACTAATAAATAGTATCGGGATAAGTTATTCCTCCTTTTAGGTGGTATACTAATTCCAGGATAAAAAAGGTAAATGACAATGATGTCTTTTATATCTCACTTTGTATATTTATATTATTTTTAATACAATATATAATAACATATACAATCTTTACTCCTTGTTTTTATAATACTTCTTCTTTTTTTTTAATTAAAAATTACACTATTTAGTATAATTTTTATTGACTAATTCTTATGTTTTTTATATTTTGATTTTTTATAAATCTTTTTTTACTTTAACAAACTTAAAAATGCAAGTTCTATTTGTAAATTAAATAATAAAAAAATTATTTTAAATGCATACGGTATTATCATGAAAATGCACACCTAAAAATATTTACGCTAAATAAAATGAAAGATTTAATTTTAACAAAATGAATATTGAATAACTAAAGTAAACAAAGAAAATACATTAAAAACTAATAAAGTGAAGGGTATTTTTGTAAACAAGCAATATATTCTTAAAATTTATCCAACAAATCAAACACTCAATAAAAAATAATCTCAACATAACTTATCCCATCATAACTTATATTCAAACCAAACGACCCCCAAGTATTTTGTTATTGCCTCCGTCTCATATTATATAGTATCTTTTCTATAAATATTTGTCTCATATTATATAAGTACTTACTAAATTAGAATAGAACTAATTATTTTTTTCTCATTTTACCATACCATTAATTAATGTATTAATTTTTTTTCCAACTTAATTTAATATACATTGATATAAATAAAGAGTAAAATAATAAAATTCACTAGTACATTAATAATTTCTTCATAACGATGTAAAGTGTAAAACACCTATGGGACAGAGGAGTATATGATAAGATTATTTCAGCAAATGAAGAGAGATGCACGCATATTTATCCTAATTAGAAATCATGAGAGGTTGGATACAGTGAATATTAAGAGACATATGAGACGTAAGTAGAATATGTATTGAGAGATATGATTAGATAACATATGACATATTTACAACTTATTACGCATATGCATACTCATAAATATAAAGAAGGATTAACTGAAACCTACTTTTAGAGGTATAATTTGTTATTTTTGTTTTATTTATAGAGTTAAGTGTAATTTAATTATGTTTTTTTAATAAGTATCATTTTGATGTCTAATACAGTTTCTGCAGTGGTGAATCTTTTAGAATTTAATAAATTTTTCATGATATTTCAAATTGAAAAAAAGTTATTATTTAGGTCGAATCTAACAAACATAAATTAATGAATATTTAACTATAAATTACAGGGGAAAAAAATACCATCACTTGAACTGAGACACAAGAAATAAGTGTTTCATGCTCTTTTGGATTCATTTCACCAAAAAAGGGACCCTATTTGTGAGTTGTGAGGATTACAAAATTGTACTGACTCTCCTTTCTCTAGTGAGTTGTCCCAATTTTAATTTTTAAAATATTAATTAATAAAAATTTAATTTAAATATTAAAAATTAATCAAATTAAACGATGTAGGGCTGATTCGGTGCAGCATGGATTTGTATGGAAGAAAAATAAGTGAACACATGTGAGTTGTCAGTACCCTTCATTGTCTTTTGTCGCAACTCGCAATTGACAAGTTGGAAAAATGCAAGATAGACATGTCAATATGCTGGAAACAGCTAAGATCCCCTATTCCACCCTCCTTTTTGCCCCCTGTGATTTTGGGTATTTATATTACTAATAACTCATTAGGTTGGATTCATTCGAAAATAATATTTTCTATTAAAAAATTATTTCATGAAATTCATACCTCTAGCTAAAAAGAGGAGTCTAATGATCCGCTGCACCACCCTCTTTCATGGTGGAAACATCTAAGCTGCTATACTATTACAGGGATATTTGTTGAGAGAATTGCACAAGTTGTTTACATGGCAAAACGCTGACAACCATTGTTTCCTCGAATCTGTCGGTGGCATCACAAAAATATTGTGCCACATGTGTCGGCAACAACTTCTGTCCTTGCTTGCATGTCCATGATAGTACTTAAAAAGTCCCATTATCTTAATTCATGTATCAAATTAAGTGTGTCAAGAATAAAGATTATTCTGAACTTTAAGTTGCAAAAGAATGTCTTGAAACTTTCACTTTAGAGTTAAAAAGATTTAAGTTTAATTCTCTTATAACTTCCTTCTGACATTTAAATCTTAAATCTGACAATCACTTCTCAGTGTCACAAGAAATGCATATGGAACAAAGTAGTTGGATAAACCTAACGAATAGCTACTTTTGACGTTCCACATGTGGTTAATTTACAGAGCAATAACTTGCTACATTTGTGCCTGGAACTTTTCTAATAATAAGGAATTCAACAAAACAACTTCAAGTTGATGTAACAACTGAGTTAGCCTCCACTAATAGGAGGTATAATGGCCAATTCATCTCCATCTTTGACAGTGGTAGACTCAGCTGTGTATTCCTCATTTCGGGCAAGAAGCATGCACCCACGAATCTCTTCCAAATGTGGAAAGTGAGAAATGACCTTATTCAAGCAGTCACCGGCAGTACTACCATACGAAACTTCCAATGGCATTTCAGTCATGCCAGTCAGATCTCTAGCACGGGCGAAAAACAGAAACTTAATCTGAAGAGATCTACTCTCATCACTATACTGCAGAGCTTCCACATCTTTACTGTCAATATGTTTATCAATCATGACTATTGCAACTAACCTGTCCAGCATATTCAACAGCAGCATCACATCTCTCAGTTATGCGCTCCAATTTCAAAGTCACGGTTTTTGAGAAATCAAAATTGACAACAGAAATAGCATGTAGTTTTCTCTCAAGGACAGGAGCTAAGTAGTAAACACCACAACAATCACTAAATCATACCATTCGCCCTATTGAATTAAAGAATAACTGAATATTTAAAAAGATCTTTTACTCTTCCCTAAGAATACAACTAAATAATTAAACAAACATGACTTAACTTCTACAAGAAGTTGAAATCTTAAAGTTTAAAACTTGCTATAAGTAGACTAACTAAAGACACAAAAAATGTATTGACCTTAGAACTCCACTAACATGGCCAAAACTGATCAACATCTTATGTGATTGAAAATAATGCATTTGCAATTGACTAAAACCATTAACCCAAGTCCACACACTTCACAATGAAAGAAATGTTCCTTCTTTCACAGCATCAAGTTCAATGCAGAATTAACAGTTATTTAAGAAAGGGAAGGGAACAAAAAGGAAAGGGTAAACTCAAGCCAAGTTCACTACCTCCATGTACTTACATTATGGTTAAGATAAACTTACTTAAGAAAGAAACGAGAAAAAATGACGGAAACTCAAAACAGTAAAGAAGTATAAGATTTCCTAGTAACGACGAAAACTTATTTAAGAAAGAAACAAGAAAAATTGACACAGACTAAATGAGTATTGAAGTGTTGGATTTCTTAGTAACAATAAAAAGTGACAAAACTTACTTAAGAAACAAATGAGAAAATATGACACAGCATATTCTTTTGGAGCCCAAATCAGTTTAAAGGATTCAGTCAAACACCCCCAAAGCCCCACCCTCCAAATTAAAAAAAAAAAGAAGGAAAAGCAAAGCAACCAGCTAACCACATAAGGGAAGTAGACAGGATAAAGATACACAGATTTGTACAAGGCATTACACCCTACAATGCTATGATATAGATACAATCAAATTACGGGTCCAGACTTCACACATACTAATCCATTAACTTGTATTCCAAATCAAGTTTCAAGATTTATTTGAGCAAAATTTGGTACAGACCCAAATCGAAAGAAGATGTGTATATTTTTCTTCATTCTAAGATATCACTGTTAACATGTGAATCAAATGTAACAAAAAAAGCACTGCACCCAACTGTGCCACTTTTCTATCTAAGGACGGTAAAAAATGCCAGACACCAATCTACAAATGATATTCTTAATTCAACTTTCATGAGTTTAACAAGTCCAATACACTTACCTAGTAAATTTAAACTTTGATGTAATGTTTTCTCCCATCGAACTAATGATTGCCCTATTCTCTAATATCCTCTTTTACTACAACTTATATCACATGACTAAAAGAAGCTGAATTGAGTAATCATCATTTGGGCTCAGGTGCCAAAATTTTCCCTCCTAGTGTACTAGAGAAGTTGTTACTATAAGCTAGATTACTCTTTTATACTTTGGGTAGATCTTCAATTTAAGAGGAAGTGCTTGATGCTATCTCACATAAGGATACTCCACTTCATTGGTAGAGAAGCAGTTCTACCAGTGGAATTTAAATAGTAGCAATAGTTCTTTACAACTATTATTTCCTTTTTCAATCCAAATAATCCAATGATTTGGATTGAAAGAAAATATAAGTTAGCCACCAACCATTTTAAAGAACTAATCATCCTGGTAAGTCAGTAAGGCACATTGGGTATATTGTTGTTGTCAGATAAGGCTCATGTCTGTTGTCCGTGTTTATAGAACCATAAACGGTTCTGTGCGACTCATCAATAAACTGTATATGTTCTCCAAGTATCCGGAACATGTAACTCTGTTCTAGGCTTCTAGCTATAGGCAAAATGTATAATAACAAGGGAGTAAGTAATTAGCATCTTTCAAAATAAAGGTCAAATTCTTCAGGAACATGTGATTTCAGCAAATTCATCAAATTATCGTACTGATCAATCCACTTATGGAGCAATTTTAATTTCATCAATTTGAGAATTCATTCAAAACTATGAGACTGTATTCACATTAACAACTAATCAAAGAGGAATTACAGAAATTCGAACATACCTGAACCCGAAAGACGAAGAAGGAGACGCACAGATGCTCTTCTCTTGACGAACAAGGCAAAGTAGTAACCCTAATTTACGATAGAATTCAAAGAAATCTGCAGAAGTGAGAGAATAGCGAAAATGGAAAAGAGGCAGGAAAAACAGCTTTAAAAAATATGAGTAGGTAACCTTCAGGATTTTCTACCAATTCAAATAAATAAATTGATAAAAATCTTAGTGAATTTAAAGTTCCTATACATATTAGAAAAATAATTGCATTGTCATTTTATCTAACATAAAATTGAACTTTAAAGTATACAAAAAGTTCATCAAAACCACAACTAGAACACGTTTAAGGTTTATCGATTTATTCAGAGTAATAGATATAATCGAAAGAGATCATAAATTTTTAAATGGTTAATTTATCTTAATGAGCTTTTGCGGACATCAAATAAATTTTAAAAATTAAGTTAAATATTCTCTTATATAATAGACTGTTGGTGGTTCAGGAATCAGGCCTGACATCTTAAGTCCAATGTTTCAAGCTCAAACTTCCATAGCATCAAAATTTTTAATCAGGTGATTATAACGTGTCTGCCTAATTTTACGATAACTATTAAAGTGTCTATTTAATTTTACTGTGGCAAGACAGATGTATATTAAATTAACGTGTCACTTAGTTTTGCGATGATTATTAACGTGTCTACTTAATTTTAAACGTGTCTGTAAAAGTGTCTACTTAATAGCTATTAAAGTGTCTGCATATTTTTGTTGTGTCATTTCTGTTAATTATTATAATTGTTTTTTCAACTACTTCAACTATGATATTATAATAACGTGTCCGCTTAATTTTGTGGTGACTATTAAAGTGTCTACTTAATTTTACAATGTCATTTCTATTAATTATTATTTAAATATTTCTCCATCTACCTCAACTGTGAAATTTCATATTACCCATCATAAATTATTTTCCTGTGCCTGACTATAGTGTTTTACGATGACTATTAAAGTGTCTACTTAATTTTACGATGTCATTTCTATTAAGTTATTATTTAATTATTTCTTCGTCTACTTTAACTATAAAATTACAATATTACCCGTAATAAATTATTTTCTCGTGTAGGAGTAATGTGTATTATTTAAAAACTACTTGAAAATATTACACATTCGAATAATTTAAAAAAAATATATATATATTAAAATTATTAATTCTCAAAATTTTATCTAGATCGCAAAAATGACATTTATTGGACTCGTACAACGCCCGATCCTGGCCACTAATGATTAATATGAACAACTTTATAGAAAGATATCGTTATTCAAATGTTAAAAAAAAAAAAAACAAGTGTAAGAGACTTGTAATTGTATTTTGCTATATATATTTGTATAATTTATGGTTTGAGTCCCATTTTAGCTGTCACTTTAGTTATTTTTGGGCACTCAATTCTAAGGATAACCAATCTACTTTAATTGGTGCTTAACAAAATAGGATGCGATAAATGTATGAATGCATATTTGATATCGTATCTTTGATATTAAAAAATAAATAAATATTTTTTTGTTTTTTTTATGTGGCATTTTTCTTTTTTTATTTGTCCCGAAAAATGTCACCTTACTTTAATTAAAAACAATTAACTTTAAATTTTTAATTTTTTTAAGTCTTAATAAAATGATTCACAGCCACACAAATATCTAAGAATTATTTTATACGACAAATTTTTTAAAAAAAAATCCTTAAACATCGTACCAAGTCAAATGATTCTACATAAAATAACAAGAAATATAGGATATAGTTTTCAAAATTACTTCTTTATTCTATTTTATTTTATTTTTGTATACTTTTAAAATTTTCAGAAAAAAATAATTATCAATTTAATATTGAGTATAAAATGTAATTTATTAATAGAAAAATATATTATCATAAAAATAATAATTAATTAAGATTAAAATGTTTTAAAAAATTATATTAATATATATGAATGTAAAAGTAACATATAAAAGAAAGTTAGGAGGATATTTTTGTTATTTTACGTCCTTTGCAACGAAAGAACAAATTAAAGGAGACTCAAAAGTTATCCATTTTATGTAACTAACATCCTTAATCAAAGAGCAAAGAAATCCACATATCAATTATCATAGCTATATTATCCAAACCAAATCCTGTTCACTTTGTTCATCCATGGGACTAGGGTTTTCAAATCACAGGCTTCAAATTGGAAATCACTCACGAAAACACTTGGAATAGTTTTGACTTGAAAAGGATTTGTGAAAAAACCCACCAAGAGTTAAAAAGAATTAAGTTTATTTCTATTATAACTTCCTTCTGACATTCAAATCTTAAAGCATTCCTTTTCCTGAGTCGCTTCTCACTTCTCAGTGTCACAAGTAATGTATATGGAACAAAGTAGTAGGATAAACCTAACGAATAGCTACTTTTGACGTTCCACAGGTGGTTAATTTACAGAGCAATAACTTAGCTACATTTGTGCCTGGAACTTTTCTAACAATAAGCAATTCAACAAAACAACTTCAAGTAGATGGAATCCTGGAGATCTCTACCAATATCTTATGTAGGCCTTGAGGCTTGGAAAAAAAAGGTGAGTGATCAGCACCCTTAAGATGAAAAACTTTTTCTGGAGGATTATTGCTAATTATGTTTTGCTGTAACGCTATTGGTACCGCATTATCTTCTGCTGTTTCTATATAAAACCGCCTAACAGAACCATACTTGGCTTCCGATAGACAAAGCTTCTCCAAAACTGGAGAAAAGGGAATTGGCCTCATCGAGACAGATGCTAATGCAACATCCTGCACAGAATTTAAATGGTAAGAGGAAAAAGCTTGGAATATCCACAGATGGCAATTTCCCCACAGATATAAATTAGTAAAGATTGATTTTGTAAGTAAAGACAACAGCTACCCATTTCAAAACCCACAAAAGAATATCAATTTACATCTTTCCCTTACCTTCTAATAAACCAACAATTAGCAATTCATATGACAGGTTTAGAGCATCCAATCAAATGATCCATTCATACCAAGATAGAGGCGAATACCAAGTAAAGAATTGGATGAGACTCAATTTTACTCTGCTCTCAGGCAATGTTTACATTGTCTGTCAGAGGATAAGCAAACCTACTAATGTGAAATCACATATACCACGCTCCACTGCCCATATTATTGAGCTTTTCAGGGCCACTGACATCTGCCCCCAAAGAAATATGTTGCTAACTCATACAGGTATGCTTTACCCCCAAACGTTTTCTCCCAACTCCTAATTTGTGGTGGTCTTGACCAGTAATGGAAATTACAAAGATTTTTACAAGTTATGTTTTAGAGTTAGCAAGTTAAAGTATAACACAGAAGAATCCATTTTAGCATTTACAGAAATGCTGGAAAGGTAGGTTTTGCCATTTTATGAAGCATAAAATACTTCATCTATAACTCATAGACAACATACCTTAGCAGGACTATGGTTGAATAACAAGTCCCTGAGGAGCGACTTGTCCAAATCAATAGCAGTTGGAGGCTTGTCATTCCCATTGGCATAAACAAATATCTGAGACTGTCTCATAAGGTCATTTGAATCTATCTGCAATGATTATGAACTTTTGTTAACAACAGGAAAACCTTAATTAGTAGTCAAACAAGCTGCAAAAAAGCTTCAACCACCACAATTCCACATACCAACGGATCCTTTTGAGTAATATCAAATTATACCATCCCAAATTTTTGAATAAATACAAGGAACCGAGGGAAAAAGAAGCGCAAGAGATTCTTTAAATTCTAATTCACTTCATTCTAAGATTACAATACCAAATGAAATTCAGGAATTTTGTCGAGCTAATTTTGAGAGGGTCTGTAGAAGTTCGTGCACAAGGTGAGTCACCTTCAGTCTCTCAAACACTCTCACTCTCTCCCCCCTTGCCAGAGAGAATTTTGGGACAATTTTTTTTCCAATATTCTAGATCTAATATCAATAAGCACAGTTTCTCCAAGAAACCAAAAATGATCATTCACAAGTTTTCCCTCAAAACTACCACTAGTTCCTGGAGAAACTATATAGAAGAGCATATAGTTCACTCTCTTCACCAGAAACATATAGCATGTGTTCTTGTGGGTTATCATGATGAATAGAAGATTCCTTGAAGCATGTCGTGGAAAAACTGCAAGGCAGTGACATCCCTAATTTTCAAGAATTAAGTTTAAATTTCTTCATAAGTATATCATGGCACCATGTAGCCCTCAATGATGAAGCATTGATGTTGATGCTTACCAAAACAAGGTAACCTATGTGAAAATGAGGATGACTTAAAAGCAAGAGCTCAAAGACCCATTACTTGGTCTCTAGAGGAATAGTGAAATCAATATCCGTATCATGTAGTTTAACTGTAATAGCCCCGATATGCTAAACTACATGCCCAAAATATTCACAAGAGAAAACTACTTTTACGTCTAGCAGAGATGATCTGCACATCAACTAAGATAAGGGATTAAGTGTGGGTCTCCTGAATAAATGAATAATGTGTTCAATAATCAAAGGAGACATGTAACGAAAACTTAGAAGGACAAATGTCAAATTGGGTGCACAGTGCGGATTTCAAAAGAACCAATTGAAAGCAGTTAAACAAGAATGACCAACGTTTACCTTTTGTGAGAACATATCAAGGGCACTTTGTCCACTAGTGAGCATTGCAGCAGCAATAAACACAGCTTTTGAAACCTTTAAGGAATGGAGCTCCATCGCAAAAGATATACATGCACCGCCAAAATCATGTCCCACCAAAATCACCTACATTGTTAAAGAAATATTCCAACTTTTATTCAACCATGCCAAAGCAAAAATAGATATGAAGGGTGATAGGGATTGTCCACTATTATTAGGTTGCGATTTGGAGATTTTACAAATCTCAGCATTCATATCTAGAAGTATCACGAAGTAATATATCAAAGCCCCATTTTTGTCTAATCAACTTTCCAATGAGCATGACAGAATAGATTAATCCAATGTAAAAAGAAGAAACTTTTCCTTTCTGTTTAATCATGAATTTCTGACCTTCACCTACCTAATGCAATAAAGACTTGGCTAGGGGACGAGGTTTTAAATTTAGATCACATAGCTAGTTCATGTGATTATTGATGATATGACCTTTTCCATCTTGGTTCCCTGTTTCTTGATTTTGCACTTTGGGTCACTTGTATTTAGTTCAATTTAATATGAATCATGATGAAACAGCTGAAGTTTTGCTTCAAAGAGATGTGACTGCTTATCCATTTTAATTCCTAATTTGAGGAGAAGGAATGGAAAAAGGTTACTTATACTGAATAGCGCCTATTACAGCAAAAATGAGCATGATCTTCTCTCAATCACAACAGACAATGGAGAAGAATGTGCTTTTGCAGGTACCAGAGTTTTGAAACAGCTAACATGCATAGAATAAAAAGTTCCTACAAAGCACACTTTTTTAATATTACTCAGTTCTTATAAACACTTTACCAGTCATCTCCAGCAGTGCCCAAGAATTAGGAAGCACATAATTTTCTTCTAAGCTCAGAATTTCCAAAAGAATGCAAGATATAATAATGGATCCAGTGGGAAACAGATAGCTTAAAATGATGCAGAACTAACCTTTTCTCCATCAGCAAGCTTTTCAAGAAAATCAGTGAGCGGCTGTACATACTGCGATAGGCTTGCGATGCTATTTGTGTCAAAAGAATGAATGCCTGAACCAGTTAAATCAACTGCAGTAACTTTAAACCCGGCTTCTTCTAAAAGTGCAATGGTTTTATACCAACACCAGGCCCCAAATCCACCACCATGAACAAGGACGAAATGGTTCGTCTCTAAATCATCAACCTTCACTTCCTGCCAAAGATAGACATCAAGAAGACTGAACCTGGACAAACTCACACCATGACATGATAGTAACAACCAAAAAGGACTGTTCTTATTTATTTATTTATTGGGAGGATTGGACAGTAAAAGATTGGTCTTAGAATTCCTAGAGCAAAAAGTAGCCCAATTGCCATATGTATGAAAATATAAAGACAAGAAAAAGGAACGAAGCTAAACTGCAATGAGGCTGTCATCAACTTGCGCTTTCCTGCTTAGTTACCTGGAACTACTTGATAGAAGTTTAGTGGCTTCAAGGGTAATGGACCACTACAAATGAAAATACATTCTTGACCAAGTCTAAGCTAAACCTACAAAATGGCTAAATTTCTGTCATTTCCATTTCATATTGCAGGTAGTAATTAGTACCAATGGTATGTGAGACAATAAAGTACACTTTTGCAGAAAGATGAATCATCCTCACAGCCTCACCTACAGATCAGAGTTTTCATGGATCTGCATGCTGCCAAGAGGGTTCAATGTTGCTTTGGTCATAAAATGCTTTCTATATAGGTGAGTTGCATTATAAAACATTAATTGTGTGTGTATACATGTAACTGAATTCCCATACATAACACACAAGCGAAGGTATTAAAGCAATGTTCTGGGGATTTGAAATGATATATGAGGTTTTATGTTCAAATCACATCAGCAGCATTAGTTGTTGTTTTTTTCCTTTTTTCCCAAAACCTACTATAGCACTGTTTTTTCTTCTTAAAGAAATAACTAAGACAACTTTTGTATCTTCACAAATGTATTTGTACTGGTTATACAATGAGCTAGTGTTAAAATGAAGGATGAACATCATTTCTGCTACACTGCATATTAATGTAGTTCAATACTTTCAAGCAAGTGAATTTTTGAAGTTACTTAATGATGCATTGAAGAATTTACCTACCTAAGTTAGGTATGAGTTTAGTGAACGTTAATCCGCTTTATTTTTTTTCGAATTTGACTTGACATGAAGTTAAAAAAGGATTCTTGAAGTTTGTGTATTAATAAATGTCTTAAATCTTAATCTTGTCACAACATTTGGTGCCTAAAAAACCTTCTCATTAATAAAATATAGAAATGTGTTTCTTTCATTCAAATGGACTAATAAGGAAATAGTGTCAAAGTAGAACAGAGGGAGTAGCTTTATTTTCCAGTGAATCCCGTTCATCTTAAAATGTCACTGTCTGGGGGAGGCATTTCTAATTTCTAAATAGCATAATAAACAATTCTTAGTAAATTAGTTGACAGAATTTTCTATCATGATAAGTACATTATTCGCACGATGCGCGGAAATCTAATCTATCAATTGGATTACAGCAACCGTTCAAAAGCCATGAATTAATCGCCCATAAATAGGAAATCACATAATCGAACAAAGAAATGTAAATCAAGCAAATGCCAGAATTGGAAAGTAAAAAAGAACATGAAAAAGAAGCAGATACCCGGTTCACAAGCTGGTGAGGCTGAAGAAGAGGATCAGTAAGAGAACGCGCCCTAGAGCTAGATGAACGCGGCAGGGATTGATTCCTCTTAGAATTCGAATTCGGATACCGAAGAGAAGCTGAACGATCAAAAGGAACAGCACCGCCTCCGCCGCCGTTTTGCAATTGCTGCTGGAGAAGAATCGCGGTGGCGAGCGCGCGGTCCTGAATGACGGAATCGTCTCTCTTGGACGATCGATTCCTCAACCACCTGTTGCTCCCGCCGCCATTCACGGCGGCCGCCACGGATTGATTCGTTAAACGTTTGGATTGGCGCTTCTTCACGGGGCCGGAACTCCGTGATAAACATATGCCCATCTCTGATTGATTGATATTCACATGCAACAGTTAATATATATGTACAATCTGAATTACGTATACGTACAAGTATCTGATGCAGTTGAGAGTCGAGAGAGATGAAGATGGTAGAAGTACCACTACTGCTTTATTTGCTTAGAACTGCTTTCACAAGTAAAGGTGATAAAAAGGGTGTTTGTTGAGTGGATATGAAAATGGGCATGATTTTTGCTTATATTACTAAAATAACCTCCTATTTCTGTTTGCAAATTAAACGGGGGACGTGTGTAAGAGGTGGGAGATAAGTCTTCGTTATGGGGCATGGTGGTTTTTCCATCATTGACTTGCATTCAATTTTTTTATTGTATTTCCCATTTATAGTTTGTTTAACTTTATGTAAGGTTTAATATATTGACCGTCATTTAGGTTCGAATTTTAAAAGTTTTTTAATTAGATATTTTGATTCAACTTTAAAAAGAAAATTGCACATATTCTCAAGTATCAAGTATATATTTAAGTTAAGTAAATAAAATATGTCATTGTCTTTAAATATGCATCTCAGTATGATTGAGGTAAATATAAATAAGTACATCATACTCTTCAAGGATTGTGTTATGTCAATTTTCATATTGAATATCTTCTGTATTCATCCTAAGAGCAAGTGCTCGAGGCGGTGGGAAACAGTCAACAAGATAGAAAGTTCTGTCCCAACTAACAAGAATAGGAAGATTCCAACATCTTATTTAATGCAACAAATAGAAAAAAAAGAATAATCGAAAAGCGAACAAAAGAAGAGAGAATTTTAGCCTCTAAGCAAGAACAAGAAGAGCCTAACCAAGCCCTTGAGATAACAACTCATACCATAGATTAACCCTACAAAGCGAAAATGAAAGGCCTTAAAGGAAGTAATATATTTTTAAATATTTAATTTATCAAGGTAATGTATATTTGGAAATACTTATATATATTTTTTCAATTTTTGAGTTAAAAATATCTAATAAAAATATTTTATCATGTATTAAATATAAATACAAATTTGAGTTATTTTAAATTTTTTATGAATATTAAAATTTGGAATTCTACCATTCAAACTCTATTATAAAATAATTCTATGTCCAAATACATTTCCACAATAAATTCTAAGATCAAACGAGCATTAAATGCGAATGGAAAATTTGGGAAACAAATGGTATAGTTTGGTCTTTGCAGTGTGGGTGGGACATGTAATAATTGGAATTTATTGCTTTTTTAAGAAAAAAAATACTCCCTCGGTTCCATAAACATCTTTTTATAAATTTTTATCTTATATTATATGGATATTTATTAAATTAGAATATAGTTAAAAAAATTTATTTTATTTCATTATTAGTTAGTGTATTAATAATTTTTTTTAATTTAATTTAATATAATTAATATAAATAAATAATAAAATAATAAATTTTTCAGATAGTGAAAAGGAAAGAGGCGTTTCAAAAGTAAGATTTTGCCAACCTTAGAGCGGTTCCCCTCGCCTCAAAAGCTCCTTTTTAACAAACACACCTGTTTTTTTCTTCTTTTTCTCATGCAAATTGCACTTTACATCTCATTTTACTGAATTTAATTATTGCTTCTTTTTTACTGCCTCATTAATACTCCCATCGTTAATGACCTAGTTTAATTTACCACAAAATTTAAAAAATAAAGAAGATATTTTAATTTTATGGTCCTACATTAAAGTTATGTTAAATATATTTAAATATCTTTTAATCTTATGCTTTTAAACATATCAGGTAAAAAGTTGAAATTAAAATATTACCAAAAAAGGAATGAAATAATTCTTTCTGAGACAGATTTTAAAAAGTAGCTCATTATTTTTAAAATAGAGAGTATATTTTTGTAATTAATTAATATATTGTTGGTGAGTGAAAAAATTAAATTGAAAAAAGAGAATACATGTCATTTCATTGTAGAAAAGGGCTTGAAACAAAGAGTGATTTTTTCTTTTAAGTTTTTCATGATGTTCTCTTACTAAATCAAGCTAAATTGATTTTTCTTCATGAACCAACCAAAAGTTTTAGGTACTTATATATCTATTTGTTTTTCTTTTTTCTTAATGTGGAATTAATAAAACCTAAAAAGAAATAAACAGTTTACAGGTTGGAATAATTTATTCTATATATTTCTTGTCCCTACCAAATTTCTATCACGAGGTACAAGAGAGGAAAAGTACAAAGAAATGACAATGAATTTCTATATATTGTTGAAAACACATTATATACAAAGACTTCTAATCTTCTGGACCAAGTTTGGATCTCCAATTTCAACCCCTTAAAATAATACTTTCTCATGATACAATTGAAAATTCAATATTGGGACATAAAAGCTTTGACTTATTTTTAAAAATAAAATTTAATTTTAAAATTATATATGAGATAAATCACAATAGTTAATAATTTTAAAAAATATAAATAAATTTCAAAAAATAAAATTTGATTGACTTTTGAAATTCCAATTGTCATACAATTTAAGATGGAAGAATCGTCAAACTTTTGAAACGTCAAAATTACTTATTTTTTAGAGAATTGCTTAGTTAAATGGTGTCTAGCCAAGTTTTTTCATAAAATAAATAAATAAATAAATGTTTCCTCTAGCTTTTAAACAAATGATGGGAAAAATGATTTTCTAGAACATAATTGTTCTTAACAATTTTTATGATTAATCATAAAAACTGTTACACTACTAAATATTTTTTAAAAAGAAACAAAATACTTCTAACAAGAAACACTTATGCATCACTTCCATTCCGTCTATTGGTAATTAAATAAACGAAAGAAAACAGCTTAGACATGACTTCTTTTAGAGAATCAGATTATGCTAAATCGATTGATAATCGTTTACTTTTAATTAAAGATGTTGGATTCAAGGCCTGAGTAGAGATTAGAGAGTTGTTTTTTTATAGAAGTCTTTTAAAGTAAAATATTTAATACTTTCTTTGATTCTTTTTATATGTCGTCCTTATTATAAATAAATGATCATTTTATAAAATTAATGCATAAATAATATTATTTTTCCTATTTTACTAGTTAATAAACTTTGAAAATATATATTTAATCAACTACAAGAACTAAAAAGACAATTAATGTACATTAAATAAGGACAAAATAGTAAAAATATTATTTTTTCTTAATGCAAGTGTGTTAAAAAAAGATACATATAAAAGGGACAAGAGGGAGTAGAAATTAATTATCAAATACTCACTCTATTTCAAATTAAGTGAATTGTTGGACTATATCACACATATTAAGAAAAAGAAATAAAGATAAAATTTAATCATGTTTTTCCATTTTTACCCTTTTCTAACTTCAAACACTCATTTAATGTCTCATTTATTTCTAATATAAAGTTCAACCTTAGAAACTCAATTAATGAATGGCAAAATTGGAAAAAAAATTAAACATTTCCTTGAAAAGTGAACGATTAACTTATTTTGAAAACTCAAAAATTCTTCAACAATTCACATAATTTGAAACAGAGGGAGTACCGTATTTGGTTGTGATTCCATATGAGCATTTAAAGAAACAATAAAAGCACTTTCTGCTGGTAGTTAGCGATTTTCAGTATTAAAAACTAACGAAATCGTCCGGGCGTTTCGGCATTCATTTATTAGCCGTTTTCCAAATAGGTGGAAGGCGTTGGGCAACCCATTTCATTGTACGGCCTAATTATTATTTATGAAGGGCAATTGGACCAACTCATTTATAGTTACTACATCTAGGTGGTTGTTGAATTATGTCCTCTCTTCTTTTACTAACCAAAAATATCCATATGCTAATGATGTAGAGAATGTTTTAGTTATTCATGAAAGGGATTATTTCTAGTGTTTGGTTGTTTTGAATTTCTAGTACTAAACATCTTCTTTAGTACTATTAACTTGATACCAAAGTCTATCATTGACCCACAAGTGTAAAATATGACGAAACAATAAGGAAATACATTATTAGTTGTTTATCGGATACCTCAATTTCTGTTCTTGATCTCATCTCACAATAACAAGATATGTATATATATAAACAAAAAAAATTAATGACATCATAATAGGTGAGTAAATGTCGTTATAATTCTGATAACGACTAAAAATAAATTAAAAGTTCATTGATATGGTAAGTATGACACATTAATGATTGAACATAAAAATTAATGTTACACAATATCAAGAGAATGAATTTGATATATTTGTAGTCAATTATAACACTTTCCTTTTGAAATACATTTTTAAATTTTCTAACATCACATACTTTTTCAAGCATCAAAACACCCAATAGCTACACGTTATTGATTTCAAAATAATGCTAATACAAAAGGATGAAAAAGTGATGAGCTCATACGTAACCCAAATAAAATGATAGTTTTCTTGTCTTTTCTCCTAAACAAGGCATGAAAGTTGTGGAAAGGCTAGCTAGTGGTAACCACTTTCATACATAAACGATAAAGGCTACTACATAGTGTGTGTTTTTTACTCTTTAGTTCAATTCCCAATTACACACACTATATATAAATTGCTTGAGCAAAAAACCTCAAAAGCGTCACTACAGGTCCAACAACTATTGCTTTTAATTGCTCTCACGGGAAAGTTTATTGTTTTCTTTTTTTATCCCAAGTAGAGAAAACAAGTGTTGAAGAAAGTTTAACTAGATTAAGGACTCGTTTGGCTTAACTTATAAGTTGTTATAGTTGTTATAGTTTGACCAATACAATTACGTATTATCTATAATATTCTTTTATATTATCCAGAATATCATTAAGTAAATTAACTCTATTATTTAAATATATATATATATATTTTTTTCGCCATTCTTTTTATCTTTCACCAAATTTGTAAATTGAAATATATATATATATATATATTTCTTCTTTCGTCATTCTTTTTATAAATAATTTATCATAGCAAAAACATATTAATATGATAGATAATAACTATTACTCATAAACAAAATTAAAAGTCATTTTAAAATTTTCATGTGATCTATCCAAAAATTATATATTTTAAAAATAAATAACAAATTGTGTGTATAAAATTTACATAAATAATAAGTTTATATTGATATTGAATTAAAATATAAATTTATTTTACTTTATTTTATTTTTTAGACAAAAAAAGCTTAAAGTAATCAATTTTTATAATGTTAACAACTTGAAGGGTATTTTAGACATTTTAATTAAAAAAGTGTTTAACAACACTTATTGCCAAACACATCAACAACTTTTTTCTGCTACAACTCTTTAATCCAAACATATAATTGCTTATTTTTCGAATAAATTTCAGCACTTTAAGAAGTGTCTGCACTTTTTAAAAGCTATTTTTTTCCAGTTAAGCCAAACGGGCCCTAAGTAAGTAAGCGAGTATTTCATAAGTAGCCTTTTTTATAAAAAAAAATAATGTCATTCTTTCTGCAAAGCGTGACATATACATTGCCATGCATGCTCATATTGATTGGAGTTTTATGAGCATATTATTGAGTTTTGGAAGGAGTATCAAGTATTGAATTGGGTGCGAGTAAATAACAATTCAAACTCAATAAAATACGTAGTCATCGTAGGAGAGGATTGAACCGTAAAAATTGGATGTTTTCTTTTTGTCCCAAAAGAGAACTTGATTTGATTAATTGTGGATCTAATGATTGCGACTCGTCATTTACCTTGACAAAGTATTGGACGGATGTGGCAACGACATCGCTTCGTTGTACCATCAGCAGCTCATATGTGATGATTACTATATTATAATCGTATTAAAAATAAACGATAGTTGTGATATAATTCGAATTCAATATTATACATTGTTACTAATTTAATTATTGTTATTTAAACGATATATGATATCTAACAATGTAAAATTAGCTTGAGTTGTATAATAATAACCTTTTAATTTTTTCCTCTTATTAACGATGATAAAATATATTATTGTATTAAAATTTTATATATTTTCATGTTTATTGCAAAATACCTATAATATGTATAACATATTAAATTCAAAATGTATTACAATTGTAATTTATATTTATTTTTTATTAATAATGTCAAAAAATATTATATCTGAATTTTAAATATTCAATTACTATTTAAATTAGTTTATATGTTAATATATTAAAATTGTGTTAGAAATGCATCATATATATATTTATGCATTAGATAAATATTCTAATTTAAGAGAAGTAAAAGCATCATTTACATAATATTCAAAATAATTAATTATTATTTTTTAAAGCGAGAGAGAAATAGGAAGAGATAAAGAAAGACGGAAAGAAAACTTGAAGAAAGAGAGGAAGAAAGATTTCTTGTATGTCGATTTAGCAAACCAATGCCTTAAGCCACTCAGCCATACCTCCAAGTTGTTGATCAATGATATTTTTATTTTTTTGCTATTTCAAATAAAAAGAATACAATTACTTTTTATAAAAATAATTATATACTTGAACTCATAATTAATATTATATAGTATATCGTTTAAGTAATTGGACCTAAAACAAATAAAATACAGCAAAACACGCAGGTTGTTTGATGGATTTGGATCAGGCCATCTTCAAGTAACAAGCCCATAATCATATGGCAATTTGTTGGAGAAACAAATTAATTCATAGTTAACTAATATTTTATATATAAAAAATCAATTCATAACTAACTAATATTTTATGATGAATAAATCTGGTCAATACACTGATTATTTGATGAACGTAGTAGATTAAGTTGTTATTTTTATAAATTAATTCTTTTATCATTTAAGTTATGGTAAGGTAAAGTAGGGATAAACATAGAAAAATAAGTTTCTAATTAACGTTACAATGCCTTCTTTTTTCATTTTTCACCCTATTTTTAATTGGTCTATGTAGTTTATAATTTATAATTTATGATTAAATTTTTGTTTATTTTAAAAATGTTGCAAATTATTTTGGGTAATTTGATCGCATTTTGAAAATTTAAAAATATATATATAAAACAAAAGATATTAAAAAAAAGCAAATATTGAGACCATTTAATCATAATTGGAGAGTTGAGATCAAATGAATGAAAACAATCCATTTATATGATTGTATGAGGTATAAAAAGGATTAGAACGGTAGAATTTGATTTAGTTATAAATGTAATTTTTATCAAAATTAATATAATAAAATATTTGAAAAAACTTATCAAAATGACATATGTTTTCGCATCTTTTGAGCAATTGAAAATGTTTCAATATTGTCTTAGCACGTTGTTTGAGTTAATTTGAGAGAAAAATTATGATATTATTAATATTAATCTGAGTAATAACCCTGAATAAGAATTCCAAATTGTCATTTAAAAAGTCGGAGAAACTTGTTTTGATTGTATTTTCATTATTAATTTTGAATTCTAAACTATTTTTATATTTAAATTCAAAATATTATGAAACGAACAAACATTTGAATGTAAGCTTAATTTAAGCTGTGATCTTGAAATTTTATAGATTTTTTTTAATGGAAAAAAACTTAAATATGCATTGAACTTTGAGAAAAGATTTATTTACATCGTCCGATTAAAAATTTTGCTCATCTATATCATTATTATTAAAGAAAATGCTCATCCATTCTATAATTGTTTAAGAGTAGTCTTGCAGATGGGTTGTAAGGGTTTATAATTTGGGTGGTATTTGTTTTGGTGGTTTTTTTTTCTTAATTCCATTTCAAGTTTGATTTTTTTTAAAAGAAAAAATAATAACATGAAGAATTAAAACAGTCCACAGATAAAAATTGGTTTTGCAAAACCATTGTTAAAAACTAATGACAAAGATGATCATTTTTTCTAAACATCAATCGTATAAATGAACCAAATTTTTAGCGAATGATATAAATGAACTTTTTTTTAAAGTTCAATGACATATTCAAGTCTTTTTCTCTTTTTTAATTACTTTTTAAGTTATTTGACTCAAAACAAAATAAAAATTTCCATTAAAAATCTTGAAGTAACCGTTATATAATGATTTGAAGTAATGAACCAAGAGAAAATAAAGAACAATATTTTGTTTATTTGGCATATAATTTATTTATTATTGATGTTTATTTTGTACTTAATTCATTGAGTTTGTGTGAATGATCTAATTTTCAATCACTTACCTTTTCCTAATTTGTCTTCCATTTTATGGGACATAACAAATTATATTTCATTAGTCTAGTAATTTTTTTATTTTAGATCCATTAAAATGTTCAAGAAATCAATGATAAGGTAGAGTTTCTATGCCTCGACATTTCGGCCTGTATTCAAGAACACATGATAGCTAGCAACGGACTATTTAAGGACTTCATACATTGAAAGAATAAATAATTTTAAAAAATGGATTATATTGTGTCTTTATCATTTTATTTCAAATTAAATTAAAATCTAGCGAGAATAATTTCACCAGATTAATTTTTTTATAATAACTTTTATCTTTCATAAAAACAATTTACACTCAATTAAAAATTAAAAATTAAAAAAAGAGAGAAAAAAATTAAGAGTAACATTTTTACTGAAAATATATCGTCCACATGAATTATTAGTATTTGAGATATTGGAGATTCTACAGACATGAAAAAACTTAGTTGATATTGGACTGTGTTTGGCTATTCAATTTTTTTTTTCAAAATTTGATTATAAATTACAACGAAGAAGAAGAAAAAAAAAACAAGATATGATTCTGGAAATGAAGTTTTCGTTTGTATAGGTATAAAACTGTAGGGCAAAATATAGAGATCTTAGCGTTAAAAGACTAATGTTAATGGATATAAGACTTTTATGGATTTTTTCACTCATTCCCTATGTACTTTACTGCGTTCTCTGCCTTGGTGTTTTTTCTTAATTTTTTTTACTTTGTTTTCTTTAATTAAACTCAATTTTAAAACCACGTGTTGCTATATTAAGTGAGTGTGATAAATTTGCCAATTTTTTTATAATTCTTTTGTGATCCCACTTCCCTATGTGCCTATCATGAGTTTAGTAAATTTATTATTCCCTCCGTTCACAATTAGATGTCAAGTTTTGACATGACATACCTATTAAGAAAATAATGATTAATGTAGCAAGATTACCACTTTAATCCTATTAATTAGGTAAATAAATTAGGGGTAAAAAGCTTTAGGGGTCTAATTTGATAAATAAATTAAGGGTAGAATAG
>JBCEWC010004615.1:0-26836 GCA_038996855.1 Solanum aculeatissimum
GAGGATCGGGCCGGAACCCCCCCCCCCCCCCCCGAAATTCCAGTAGAACCGATTCCGGTACATTAGGGGGCTTTACGGAACCGATATCGATTCCGATAAAACTGGTCCGGTCCATTGCCACCCTTACCACTTACTAATAAAATTGGTTAATTTTTATTTTTAGCCATTGAACTTTTGCTTAGCGTTGCATGAGTAGGTTGTCTCTTTCTGCATTAGTTTTTCAAGGTCACGGAGCAAAACTTGTGAAATAATATGATGCTAAAATAAAAAATTTTGCCCAATAAAAAAGTTAGACAAATATTCTCAACAATCAAAGATACTTTTAACATTACATGATACTGTCTATTTCATACATTTTCCCTCAACAAGTCTCACGCCATTAAAAGTAATCAACACCTTATAAGTAACTTGCTTTTATTTCTAGCTGCTAATGTGAAATTTGATTCACACGTCCAATAATTCCCCCCCTTGAAATAATTTCCACATGATGCATTACTATTCATGGTCTAATTTGGAGATTAATTAACTGTATATCGAGTATTTGTTCCCGCCATAGCCTACTAATCTTTTTTTGTGTGCTCATGTGTCTTTGGAGCTATGGATAGAGATAGCAAATCTGCAAGTAGATGTGCAAAGGTACTAAGTTGACACCATTTTTTTTTTTACTTGTCTCACGAAATCACAGTTTCGATATTAGTTATTGGATTAGAACAATTCAAAGATACTCTTAACATTATGTGATATTATCTATTGGGCCAAACTTGCATGGATTTCCCCAAAAAGCCACCTGCAAGAATCTCCAATCCTAAATGTAGGTTCAATCCAACTTCTTCTTCATTTATTTATGGATTTGATACTTCGTCCACGTTTACTTGTTCATTATACTATTTTAAGCTTTCTGATACTTCGTCCACGTTTATTTATTCATTATACTATTTTGAAATGTTCAACGGTATCTGTCCAATCTATAAAATCAATGAATAATTTATCATTTTGTGTCTATTTTATGCTTGTTATTAAATAGTATTCATTTTTCAATATTTAGATGACTTATATTTAATAAGGGCAATTTATCATTCACTATTTCTTAATCCTTGTACCAAGTCAATAGTGGACAACTATTGTTGGACCGAGGGAGTATAAAATAACGCGGTTTAATGACCATGTATCAAGTTTAATGTAATTAATAACTCGATAGATAAGCTATTTTTTTTAGTAAAAGGCAAAATAGTCAACCAATTTTTAATGAAAATTTTGATAATTCAACTTTTGACGTGGGATCTTCCTATTTTTAAATTAAAAAATGATATATATATATATCATCAATCATTAACTGAATCGACAAGCACACGGTAACTAATAGACACTAGGCCTTAACTAGCTAGTATATCAAAGTTATTATGCACTTTGCAAAATCACCAATCAATACAAGTCATCAACAAACTGGTCAAATAACAAATAAGTCGATGGAAATCATATTCATCCTGGCCTTGCAGGTGTATAATCTTTACATCTTGCTAGTCATCTCCAACATGCTCTCAATAATCATACGTCTCACGCTCAACTAATCATAACCTATAGGGGATCCTTGGTGTTCATGTATCATACTGACATGGTACACGATTCAATCACACATATAACCACTAGTCCATGAGCTCACCATCAAACTAGTAAATGTATTCTTACCATATCCACATCTTCATATGCTAGCCTCTCTAATACCTCTCAAAATAACACAATAATAGTCACAGGTTCACAATTCATAATATTAGTCCAATAGACACTTCAACATTTCGCATACTTATTCATAAAAGCAATCATTAACTCAATTCTAAACAAACACAGATTATGTCCGAAGACCAATCTGTAGACCGTGAAGTTTTATTGATAAATTCATACTAAATATGGATTAAATTTTAAATTCATGATACGTTGATCAAGTCAAATTATAGGTTAATGAGGTTAGATCAATATTTTAGTTAAAATGATATGACTTAAACAAAGTTCAAATTATATTTGAGTCAGTCCATTAAGTCAACAAGATAGCCCAACTCATATTCTTCAAGTCCAATGTCCAAATCTCTGAAAATATTTGGAGACCAAAATACCCCTAAGGCCCTAGCTCACACCTATATAAAGGAGTCTTCATAAGACCAAAAGACACACAGAAATACATAGAGAATCTTTGTGCTTCAGTGGTGATTTCATCAATTCAAGAACAAGGTAAAGTCTCGAGTTGAAGATCGTGAAGAGAATAATCAGAGGATTATATGTTTTTATTAGATTTTTCACGCAAATTCTTAAAATATAAATATTTTGTGGCTATTTTTCTTTTTTGATAGTTATTTTTCAGGAACGAAACTTAATCTTTACACAATCAACTTGAAATACAACTCATATCGCAAATAAAAAACTAAGCAAAATCTAACTGCAAGTAAATTGTGTAACATACCTTAACTGAAGATCTAGAAACAAGCAAAGCTAAATTATTGCAGCCTTCCCTTTCTTTACCGCCTCGGAAGAGGTTTTGAATATTCAAACCCACCAAATTTTACCTTTGTAGAAGATCTAACTATTTATCTAAAATCTATTTCATCAAATCAAAGGTTTTTATGATCATATAAATCTCATTCATGGAGTTTCAGCTCAATTAACCTCTCATGAGCAATTTATATACTCAAAGAATCCATTTTTATGAAGTTTTCTATGTTCCCCACATGTTGTCTCATCAAGATAATAATTTTAGGGTTCAAGCCCATAAATTTTCATGAAGACCAGACCCTTCAATTTTAGGAGGAAATCGAATTATGAATTGGAAATAATTAAATTGAATTTTTTACCATTGAAATTCACACAAGAAAATTGTTTTGGGGGATTAAAAAAAAAATCATCCCAAGTAAAAGATTATAAAACTTGTTCAATTTCAGAAGCATCTCAAAAGAGAGCTCTTCTCAACTTCACTCTTTTTCATTTCTCCTCTGTTATAGTTTCCATCCACTTTTCCCTTTTCATTTCTATATCAATTTCAGTTTTGTGCATTTCGACTCTGTTATAACTCCCACCCATTTTTCCTTTTCTTGAATCCTCATTGATCATCAACTCTGCTACATTTTTCCCTTTCTTGGATTCTATAGCTGGTGAGAAGTTAGTATTTTTTTCCATGGGTTTTTGCAGCAGTGCATCTTTGATATTTCTCTAACGCTTTGTTCTGTAACAGGTGAGACATGTCTATTTCTTCTGATTACCTCCACTGTCGTAGGTGCAACACTCGAGTTGCACTCATGGAGGATTACATTGCGACTGTAAGGATTCTGCATTATTTCTTGCTATCGATTTGTAGCTCTGTGGACTAGAGACATTTTCTTTCATACTTCAATTAATTTCTTCTGAAATATGTTGAATCTTTTGATTAAATTGCTGCTGCTTTCATTAAGACAATATGTATGATTCAATCCCTTAAGCACTTCTCTGTTATATTTCTTAACTAAGAACAAAACCAATTTATTTTCTTGTACGGTTTGCAGATTGAGCAAGGAGGTATCTTTAATAGAGTGTAAGTATCATGATTTCATGCTGTTCGACATTACATAAGATTTCAGCAACTTGAGGCATATATGTATTATTGCAGGTTTAATGTTGCAGTATCAGATGTCGTGACTAATCATCAAACACTAAATGAAAATACCATAGCCAATGCTTACTGTGTCCAATGTGAAGCACTGATCGGGGGCGAATTTGTAAGATTAAGGGCATTTTGTTTTCATGAACAAGAAGATTTTGTTGCTTTTAAAAAAGAAATACTGAATTTTTTATTTCTCCAGATTGCAGTCCTCCAACCAGACATGCATGTTAGAGAAGGAAGATTCTTGATGAATTTGTGAGTTCCTAATTACAAATCTGCAAACTGAGACTGTACACACAAGTGCTATGACTTGTAAGGATTAATATCGAAGAGTAATTTGTGGCAGGAGCACGCTTAGTTTGCGGCCTAATGAGGATAATGCGGATCAAGGTGGAGACACAATTGATCTAGATGAAGACGCTCCTCATCAAGATGGAGACACAACCGATCAAGATGGAGATGCTGATGAAAAAGATTTAGGCACTAATGGGGAAAATGTAGATCAAGATGGAGACACAACTGAGCAAAATGGAGACGCTTCAGATCAATATGGAGACACAACTGAGAAAAATGAAGTCACCAGTGATGGAGACACTAATGAGCAAAATGCAGATCAAGATGGAGGCGGTAATGAACAGAATCACAATGAAGATGGAGGCCGGACAATGAAATGAAGGAAGAAATAGATCAACTGGCTGTCGAAATAGATATTATTGATGAAAATACAGATACTGATAGCCTACTCATGCTGATATTCTGCTTATACAAAATGCTGCAAATCATAATTGTGTGATATTCTGTGTTCCATTTCTGTTTCGGGATTGCAGTACATATTATTTCTTCAGGTTGGAATAAACAAATTTGAGATTGAACTTTTTACATGCTTGAGCTCGGGTACTAGCATTCTTCATATGCTGCATAGTTTGTTTTAAATTTCTTGATACAAGTCATCCGTCAAGCATTTGAGTATAATCAACTGGTTACTAATATTTCGTATTGCTTTCTGCATCTAGTTATTCAAATTCTCCTGATAATGGTTTATAAACCACTGTTGAAATCCTTGCGTATAGTTACAAAGAACAGGGTCAAGATGCAGTCCAAACTGGAGATGAAATGAAAATTCTGTTTCTTCTCTATAATTCATTTCAGATTTAAGAATAAATAGATGTTAAACTCTGCTGATATCTGTTGCCCAGCTCAGCAAATTAACATCACGGCACAACATATGCAATCCTCACCATGAGCAAAAAACTGAAAATTAACATGCCCAATTTCATGGTCATATGCGCAAGTAAATAGATGTCTATAACCCAAGACTGTGGTGGCAAATATAGAACTTCATTACACAGAGAACAAGTCATCATATCAAACAAGCCACAAATGAAATCAAAAACTAAAACCCACAGTTAATACCAGCCAAAAACCCAATCTAGCCCCCAAATCCATAGAGAGTCCTTCCCTGTCTCTTAAGGGCATAGACAACGTCCATCGCAGTAACAGTCTTTCTCCTAGCGTGCTCAGTGTAGGTGACGGAATCACGAATCACATTCTCCAAAAAGATCTTCAGCACTCCACGGGTCTCCTCATAGATCAGACCAGAGATACGCTTCACACCACCCCTACGAGCAAGCCTGCGAATAGCTGGCTTAGTGATACCCTGGATATTGTCTCTTAGAACCTTCCTGTGCCGCTTGGCTCCTCCCTTACCCAATCCCTTGCCTCCCTTTCCACGTCCAGACATTTTCACAAAGAAATTTGTAGAAGAAGAAGCTTCTAGGGTTTTGAATTTGGGTGAAGTTGAACATGATTAACAATGGGGGGTGGGTATTTATCTATTTGGTAGGTGGTTTGAAATGTGGTGTGGCACAAATCGTAGCCGCTAAATATTTGGGGATTTACTTGATCATCGACGGACGATAATGGTGATCCATGTGAACGCTAGAAACTGAATAGCAACCGTTGATTGGAAGGGGATCCGATCCGTGTGATAGAAGATCTACGGATGTTAATACATCTTTCTCGCACCTAATATAATACGAATAGTAACTCAAATTTAATTGGAAAAAAGAAAAGACTCAACTTTCCTAGTCCGTTGCTACTTATTAGTTCATCTTTAATTTTTAATTTTAGCGATTGAACTTGCATAAGTAGGTTGTATCTTTATGTGTAGCGATTGAAAAATATTCTTAACAATCAAAGATACTTTTAACATGGCATGATATTGTCCATCTTGATATAAATTCGTATATTTGTTTCCCAAAAAATCTCACACTATTAAGAGTAATCAACACCTTATAAGTAACTTATTTTTATTTCTATCTATTAATGTGTGACTTGATTCTGGTATCCCCCTTGAATTAACTTCCACGTGATACATTACTATTCACTATCTAATTTGAAGATTAACTATGTATCACCCCTAGCAATCGAGTATTTGTTGTTGTCATAGCTCAGTAATATTTTATTGGGTATGTTGTTGTTGTTCTATACATTGTAATTTTTTTTTTTATATTTGTAAAAAAATTGGGGCGTATATAATAAATTTTACAAGAAAGTTTTTAAAAAGTTTGACCATTAAAATAATAAATTCAATTAGCCGTTGAATAAAGAAAGCAAAAAAAAAAGTGTGATAAGTGTCAAAATATCCTCTACATTTATTTATTTTTTTGTTTTGACATAAACTTTTAAAAAATATATTTTTTCACTTTCATCAAAGAAAAAGGATATATGTGAGTCATTTGTGTAACAGTTAAGGTATATATATGAGTCAGTTTTATAACGAGAGGCATATTAACTTTAAATGAGAAAGTTATGAATTTTTCTTTATTTTAATGTACTAAGTGTATGCATTAATTAATCCTATCAGATAGTATATATTGTTCACACAAGAATATAATTACAAGATATAGAGTGTATTTATTCTCTATATACCATTTTTAAATCGGTTGCAAAACTAAAATTAAAAAGAAAGCAGTTTTGGAGGGTAAATAGAGAGGTTGGAACGGTAAATTGAAGAATCAAGAAGTGACTTGTCCTATATCAACATTCTCTCTTCTTATTGCCATTCAAATCATTCCTCTGCTGCATTTTTCTACTCTCTTATAATTCATTTAGAGCAGTGCTTCTTGATTTTATACAATGCTGAGATGCCATTCACGCACATCCAAGCAGATCCATTCTCGTGGTAGCATCCTCTGCTGTAGATGCAGAAATCAAGTCGCATGTGTCAGGGGTTATATTCGTATTGTAAGGATTCGAAATGCCACAGACATTTTCTATCAATTAATTTCTTCTGATGCAGATTTCACTAAGCACAGAAGCAACTTATTATGCCCATTTCAATAATTTCTTGTCTTGTACGTTTTGCAGGGGTGGCAAGGGATCTTTAATAGAGTGTAAGTATCATGACTTCATGCAATTTGATATTATACATTTCTTTCTGCGGTCTAAGGTATATATGTATATTGCAGGTTTAATGTTAATGTGGCACACAACTATGATTTTCATCTACAACTACTTGGAATTATCATAGCCAGTACTTTCTGTTCCCAATGTGGAATGCTGCTCGGGTGGAAAATTGTAAGATACTAATATTAAAGAGCATTTTGTGTTCATCAACAACAAGATTTTGTTTAAAAAATACTGAATTTCTTTTTCTCCAGCTTGAAAGCACCAGACGCAGACAGAACATGCTTCTTAGACAAGGAAGATTCCTTATGATGTTGTAAGTTTCTATTACAAATGTGCAAATAAGCGGTATGACTTGTAAGGGTTAATACGAATGAGTATTTTGTGGCAGGCACAAGCTTTGTACATGGCATGGTGAACCGTTGCTTCGTTTAAATCAGTTACCACATGTCGGTGCTAATCAGGAAAATGCAGATCAAGATGGAGATGATATTGATGAAGATGGAGATGAAGCTGATCACGATGGAGATGAGAATGAGCAAAATGCTGATCAAGATGGAGGCGGTAATGAGCAAAATGCCAATCAAGATGGAGTCCATAATGAGGAAAATGCTGATCAAGATGGAGTTCGTAATGAGGAAAATGTTGATCAGGATGGAGGCGGTAATGAGCAAAATGCCGATCAAGATGGAGTCCATAATGAGGAAAATGCTGATCAAGATATGGAGTCCGTAATGAGGAAAATGCCGATCAAGATGGAGGTAATGAACAGACCCGTGATCAAGATGGAGGCAAGCTAATGAATTGAATGAAGATATAGATCAACTGGCTCATAATTGTGTGGTTCTGTTCTGCATTTCTGTTTTGAGATTGCAGTACATACTATTACTATTTCAGGTTGGAATAATCCAATTGAGACTGAACAATTTACATGTTTGAGCTTGGGTGCTACCATTATGTAAATGCTCCTTTGTTTTTAATTTGTTGATACAAGTCATCTGTCGAGCATTTGAGTATAATCGACTGGTTAAAAGTTACTACAGGATTACTTATTTTGCTTGACAGTAAATGCTACTAGTATATATGGGTTTTCGGTTTTGAAGATGTGTAACCTGAAATTTGTTCAATTCCTTTTGTCATGAGGCTATTGCAATGTAGATATGTTCTAAGAAACTGAAATTTCAGATTTAGAGGTTAAACTATGCTGATATTTTCTCTGGCTCAACTCTGCAAATTAACTTCATGGTATAACATATGCAATCCTCATCATGACCAAGAAACTGAAAATTAACATGCCCAAGTATATTGTAAAATGCACAACTAAACGATCACGGAAGACCAAACAGATCAAAAGTAATTAGCTGCTGAATAAAATATAATTAGCTGCTCTGTTTGTTTTGTTCTGTAACTGGTTCTTCACTCACAAAGTTGATACAATATTATCTCAATTCATACTTAGACCCAACTGTTCAAGTGGAAGCAAGTATTTTGTCATATGAATGGGTCTAAGTATGTTGCCAGAAGACCAATGTATCACTCAGCTGCCCCGCTTATATATATTACCAAATGCACACAGTAAACTCATTCCAGTTCTAACAATGAAATTCAATTGGGATTTCTCAATCATGAAGTTATTTCGACCAATTAACAATAAGTATCAGCTGGGGCATAGCAATTGTAATTTCTACAAACTAGACTTTGTTCATTGCATATGTAAAGAGAAATTACAACATTATGAACTTAAGAACTAGAACAACGGTCACAGAGATACCACAACACAGAAACAGCAGAAATTTCCATAAGACCTATATCAACTACACCTACCAACTGATCTAAGCCACAAATTCCACAATCTAACCACCAAACCCATAGAGAGTCCTTCCCTGTCTCTTGAGGGCATAGACAACATCCATAGCAGTGACAGTCTTTCTCCTGGCGTGCTCAGTGTAGGTGACAGAGTCACGAATCACATTTTCCAAGAAGATCTTCAGCACTCCACGGGTCTCCTCATAGATCAGACCAGAGATACGCTTCACACCACCTCTACGAGCAAGCCTGCGAATAGCTGGCTTAGTGATGCCCTGGATGTTGTCCCTTAGAACCTTCCTGTGCCGCTTGGCACCTCCTTTTCCAAGCCCCTTGCCTCCCTTTCCACGTCCAGACATTTCCACAGAGAAATTCGAAGATGACGAAGCTTCTAGGGTTTAGAATTTGGGTGAAATTGAACTCTCTTGGATGAGATTGAGGTGCGATGGTGGTGGATATTTATATTTGGTAGGCGGGTTTGGAAATGTGGCGGGGCATAAATCTTAGCCGCTAATAATGGTGATTTACTTGGTCATCGACGGATAATAATGGTGATCCACGTGAACGCTGGAAATGGAATATTAACCGTTGATTGGAAGGGGATCCGATCCGTGTGAGAGAAGATCTATGGATGTTAATACATCTTCCTCGCACCAAATTACTAAAGTAATTCTTATTGGCAAAAAGACTCAACTTTTCTCGTTACTAATCTATATACTACTCCCTCCGTCCATTTTTACTTGGTCCCTATATTATTTTAGGATGTCCAACAATACTTGTCCAGTTTATGAAATCAAGAGATAATTTTATACTTAGTTCCTAATTTACCCTTATCATTAATTATAGTCATTTCTCTATTACATTTTCCAATACATTGTATTAATTATATTCAAAGGGTAATTTGGTAAAATTACCCCTAACATTTACTACTTCTTAATCTTTGTGCCAAGTCAACAGGAGTCAAGTAAAATTGGACGAATGGAGTATATTTTACACTCGTTAAAAGACTTTATTTTAAATAAAATAATTTTTTCATCATTTTTCAACTTATCATTATTTAGTTATTGTTATTAGGTAGATTTAATATTTTTATTTGATCTAAACAAGAAATAATAATATTTAACACTTCTAAATCAATTAAAACAAGACTCTCTATTTTTATTTTCTAGGTGAGTTCTGTAACTTTGCATTATACATTAATAAAACTCCGTGGGTGTTGCTTTATTGTCAAAAATATATATTCTTTTATATAAATTTTGATTTTTTTAATATGCGTAAGTTATTTTTTCACGTATTTAGGTCTGTCATAGAAGATTAACAAAACTTCATGTTTATCTAATTTTAATTATTTTGCGCTTAAACTATTACTATATGCTAGTTCGATAATTTTATTTAAAGGTGAGACAATAAAGAAATAGAAAGAATTGACTAATGACCATAGATGTTCAAGGATTTGCACTTTGAATATATCAAAAATACTCCATATTTTTTTTTAATTATTATTTAGTTTCATTAGGTTAATATAATTTAATATTCCTTCCATATTTTAAGGATTAGAATTGTTTAGATGTAGAATTACTATTTTTCTTCCATATTTGTGTAGGATAGGATGTTCAGTATCCTAATATTAAGGACACCAAAAATAATTACTAAATTCTTGCCTAATTAAAATATCTTTCATCTTAATTTTTTAACTTTATACCTATCTATCTACTATTGTCCGTCATTAAAAAATTCTATAACAGATAATTTGTCATTTACTATTATTATCAAATAATTGTCATCTAATATCTAGACAAAAATTAATTAAAGTTTTATTATTAAATCTTTCCTTTTTACTATGTGAAAAGTCTATATTTTAGACTTCTAAATCAATTAAAATACTACCTTACAAAATTATTTACTTATTTGTCAGAGGTAAAATTTCATAATACGTAGAACACTTCTAAATTCATTAAAATAGTACTTTATTTAATTATATTTAAATAATATCATAAAATAAAAGTGATTTCAAAATTAATTAAGTTTATTATTATCGAGCCTTTTTTGTTCTATTAATATTTTAGACTTCTATCAGTTGACATATTACCTAATATATTATTTGTGAGAGGTAAAAACTTCTACTATTTAATACATTTCTAAATCAATTACATTATATTATAGAATTATTTATTTAAATAATGTAGAAAATAAAAGTGAATTCAAAAGTAATGAAATTTATTATTATTAAATCTTTCCATTTTTGACAACATAAAAAGTCCTAATATTTTAGAATTCTATCAATTATAATATTACCTTATATAATTATCTCTAAGTGATAACTCCTACTATTTAATACACTTCTAAACCAATTAAATTGCCTTAATTATAATTTATTTAAATGATGTAGCAAATAAAAATGAATTCGAAATTAATGAAATTTATTATTTACTAAGTCTTTTCTTCTTTTTTTTATTATGTAAAAAGATTTAATATTTTACGTCTAAATTAATTAAAATACTACTTTATATAATTATTTACTTATTTCTATAAGGTAAAAACAAAAGAATTTCGCAATAAGTTCATCATCAAAAAAAATAATTACGGTATGTCATAATTTTTATAAATACAAAAATATTTAGCATTTTTGTAGCCAAGTATGAATTTGTCTGATTTATTTCTTAGAATATTTAACTATATCAGTAGAAGTAACATACAGACATAAAATTAATTATATTTTTTCTATTTTATTTTAAATATTTTAATGATTATGTTATTTTGATTGAAAGAATTTCATATAGAAAATGATATATTTGACAATTTGTATTCTATTAATATTAATAAAGAATATGTACAAAATAATTGTATATGTAATTTTGTAAATCATAAGAGAGATCAACGTGATTGATCAAAATTGAGAGGTCTCCAAAATTTGTCACTATGTTATAAACACTTGATTCTCCTGAGACTAAAACTTCTCTTATCTATCGAAATAAGAAAATATTTTATATTACTCTCTCCATTTCAATTTATTTATCTTATTTTAACTTTAAAAAAGTGTTTTAGAAAATTAAAAAAAAATTATGAATCATGTGGACTTAAATTAAAAATATGTCAAATATACTAAATTAAAATGTCATTTAATCTAGTGAACCTAAACAAGTCATGTGAAAGTTGAAATTAAATATTGCCAAAACAGATAAAGACATTTCTTTTTTACACCGACTAACTTTTTACTATTTTTCATAATTTATTATCTAATTTTTATTTATTTAGTTTCAAAATTCACTTTTGCATTAGAATTTCTTTATATTTAGAATTCCTTTTTGATTTAAGACTATTCTATGTAAATAATTAACTAAAACTTTGACCATCAAATATTTTGTTAATAAAAGTATGTAATATTACAAATTTAAAAAGAAAAAATAATAGTAAAATTATATTGGAAACATCAAACTACTCCTTTGATCAGCTAATTCTTTAACTTCTAATTATTCAATTTTAAATTATTACTTGTTGTATTAAAAAACTATTAACATAATTATATTACAAGCAATTGAATTAATTTTCTCATTTTTTCCGTTCACAATAGAATAAATTATTGCATCAAACTAATTGTATTTATTTAAATGAATATTGTATTTATTTAATAACAAGTGTTATTTATATATAATTTTTAAATTGACGCATCACATACGTTCAAAACACATAGACTGAACTAGTTATATAAAATAAAATTCGTTTATCTTTAGTTTTTGTTTTAAGCAATTGAATTTATGCTTAGCGTTTCTTAAATAGGCTATCAAAATGTGTATCTTTCTGCATTAGAGTTGCATAAGTTCTTCAAGGGCGGGGCATAACTCCAGAGATAATATGATGCAAAAATCGAAAATTTTATCCCACAACAAGGATATTCATGACAAATATTTTTAACTACCCAAAGATAATTTTACATGATTGTGATATTATCCATTTTAATCTAAGTTTATATATTTTTTTTAAAATATCTCATTCCATTAAAAGTAATCGACATCTCATAAATAACTTACTTTTATTTGTAATTACCAATATGTAGAGGCAGACCATATTTGAGAGAAGGGGTGCACATGCATCTGTTAACTTCGAAAAAATATATATGTATATATACCTAAAAAAAAGTTAATTGCACCATTAAACAACAAAGTTGATTGATACACTAGTCCAACTCTTATCTTTCTACTTTATTGTGTTCGATTCTTAGAACTAGCAACTTCAAGTGTATAGGGTCAAAACCGTCAAATCACCCACTGAACTATTTTCTCCGTTCACTTGTCAAGGTCAAACTACATAAATTTTGATCAATATTTTAAAATGTATTTTCTTATCTAGGTCAAACTACATTTGATATCTGTTGGGCTACAACAATCCAAAGATACTCTTATGATATTCCCTACTTTGGCCAAATTCTGAATGTAAATTCGACTCGGCTTCTTCTTCCTTTAATAATGATGGATTCTTAAAAATCTAATACCAACAAACATAGTGTGGGAATTTGAAGCTTATTGTTCCAAATTGTAGTCCTTTGACATCGTTGGGTTCTAATATAATAGGAGTAATTTGTAAATACTCAATGGATTTCTAAATAAAAAATAAAATTTAGTTGAATTTCCCTCCTTTTTGGATTCAAGAATCAAGAAGTGGCTTTTCTCTGTTAATTAAAACTCTCTTGTTAGTCTTGTACATTTTTCTACTTTCTTGAAATCTCATTTTCCACCATGTATATATTGAATGAATTTGTTCAAAGTTTCATTCTCTTCTAATTAACCCCCATTTTTCAGCCTCCTGAATTCTCAGCTCCAAATTACATTCATAATAAGTTAGTCTTTCTTTGTTCTTTGTTGAAGAAAATTTGCTCTGTAACAGGAGTTGCTTCTTGATGCGACAATGTCCCGATTTGGAGTTGCCAATCCTCTAATGAACATACATGATTGCATCCTGTGCTGTTTCTGCGAAACTCGAGTTGCATTCGTCGAGGATTTCTTTCCTAATGTAAGTCTCAGGATGAAGTTGCTACTCATTTCAAGAAGAGAATTAGAAAAACTTATTATGTTCTTGTCTTGTACGTTTTGCAGGCGAAAGACTTGGTGTATGGAGGGTACATTAGAAGAATGTAAGTCTCTGGATTTTGAAATTTGAATATTGTGATTTGCCTAAGCTTTTCTCTGAGGTCTGTGTATTATATGCAGGTTTCATTATACTGAAATACAAAAACCCCAAGGTTATGAAGAACAACGAGATGGAAATACCCTATATCCTATTTACTGTTGCCAATGTCAAATGCGGCTCGGGTGGCAACTTGTAAGATACTAATATTAAAAACCATTTGATTTGGTTGCTCGATATTTCTTAAAATACAGAATTTATGATTTCTTCAGGTTAGGACTACCCAAAGGTCCCCCTATTTTGTAGTAGGAAGATTCTTTGTGAAATTGTAAGTTTCTAATTACATATTTGCAGTATATATGCAGCATGACTTGTAAGGTGTTTAATTCAAATGAGTCTTTTGTGGCAGGGAGCTGCTTGTATACCAGAATGGTCAAACGTTGCGTGATGCTGTCTTTGGGGTCGCTAATGAACAGGCTCCTAATGGACAAGATTTAGGCACTAATGCTGATCAACATGGAGGTGCTAAAGCAGATAAAAATGGAGGTGCTAATGCTGATCAAGATGGAGGCGCTAATGAGCAAAATGCCGATCAAGACAGCGACGCTAATGAACAGAATCCTGATCAAGATGGTGGCCGGCCAATGAAACGAAGAAGACATAGACCGAATAGATTTATTGATGAATATGCAAAAATATACCCTAGTCATGCTGATCAAAATACAGAATGATACGCACTTTCTGAAATAGAGTTCATACTTTACAAAATGTTAATGCATAATTGTGTTATATTCCTTTTTCTCTTTTTTATTTTGGGATTACAGTACATATGATTACATCAGGTTAGAATAAAGCAATTGACCCTGAACTTTTTACCTGTTTGAGCTCTGATACTACCCTTCTCTATATGCTGCTTATGTGAGTACTAGTGAAGTTAGATTTTAACAGTATGCTGAGAATTGTGGATCCAATGGCTTTTACTTTTATCCTGAAGTAATGAGCAGATAACACAGTCCATTTCAATGTTTTCTGCATCTAAAGGTTCCTGAATTTTGTGGCAAATGTTTGAGAAAAGGTAGAAACGATACTGTCATTTTATAGGTTATCTGTGAGGCTTGGTCTTCGTTTCATTTGAAATCTCTAAATCTGCAATATTTGGAGCTTATTTATTGCTTTCGTGTTCAGTCAGTCTGAATGCTATTAGGCGTCGCGGTTTCTGTTTTCTCCCCTTCCTCTAAGGATGGGAAAACTGTTTTGGTAATGACTAAAACCATATACTAACTCATGTCATACTTATTTGGGTTTCGGCTTTCTGCTGTGCAATTGCAAATGTGTAACCTTCTGAAATTTTTGAAGTTGAACAGATGTTTGATAGTGGATCAATTTAACTTCTGTTTCTGTTTCTGGTTGTGACTTATGCTAAAAACTCTTGCTGCCTAATGGGTTGAGAGCTAATACAAATCCTGTTCTTGGACTGGACTAAACGTTCATTTTGTGTGTGTGCATGTGCATTTGAAGCTATGGATAAAGATAGCAAATGAGCAAGTAGATGCGCAAAGGTACTAAATTGGAATCTATGTAATCACTCTTACACCATCTTCTTACTTTCCCCACGGAAACATTGCTCTAATATCAGTTGTTGGGTCAGAACAATTCAAAAATACTTTTAATATGGTGTGATATTGTTTACTTTGGACTAAACTCGCATGGATTACAAACAAGCTCCAATTCCAAATGTAGGTTCAACCCAGCTTCTTCTAACTTTAACAATGATGGGTTCTTAAAATCCAAATACCAACAAATTATAGAACAAATAAATCGAGTTATTTATGGATTGGATCCAATAGCTATGTGGAGCAATAAATTAGTATAATGTATTTGATTAAAGATCCATATATGTCATCTCATTAGTCTATTAGAAGAAAGGACATTTTAACCATAGAGAGCAATTGGGATCCAATAGATAGAAGGAGTGATATTTTTGACGTGATAATTAATGTTAAGGACAATTGCGGATGGAAGAAGGAAAAATTAAACCAACTTTCAATACATTAGGGTGTTTTTTAAAACCCTTTTTCAATGAACTTATGAGAGAGTTGGAATTTGAAGCTTATAGATTTAAAATTCTAGGCCTTTTACATAATTGTGTTCTAATTTAATAATAATTTAAGTGGATTCCAAAATATTTAAAAAATAAAATTTAGTTGAATTTCCCTCCTTTCTTCTTTCTGAATTAAGAGTGAATTTGTTTTCAAGAATCAAAATATTAACGGTGCATTTTTCTACTTTCTTGAATTCTTGTTTTCCACCAGCTCGAAGATAATTACATACATAAATCAGTTCATTTTTCATATTTCTCCTCCACTTTATAAAGAATTAGAAATAAAACAGATGAAAAAGTGTCTTCCTTTGATGGGAGTAATAAACAAAAATAGCCTAACTCACTCCTAAAATGTAGGAACAAATAACAACAACTAAAACAAACAATAAATTGAACAATCCTAATCCTAATCAAACTATGTGTAGTAAAACAGTGTTATAAAACTAGTAAAACACTGTTACACTTTGTTCTGTAACAGGAGAGGCTTCTTGATACAACAATGTCCCAATTTGGAGTTTCCGATCATCACCTCGACTTACATGATTGCATCCTTTGCTGTTTATGCGAAACTCGAGTTGCATACATCGAGGATTTCGTTCCTAATGTAAGGATTCTCACTGAATTTTGATGAAATTAAAATACTTATTTCATTTAAGAACAGGGATGGAGCTATATTCACCCGAGGGTGGTCTCGTCAGAAAACTTTTTCAAATATATAGGTTAAGTACAAATATTTTGATATACAAGTATGAACACTCTTGACGAAAATGCTGGCTCCGCCACTGATTAAGAGGATTCAATCTCTTAATTGTGTTAGAAAAACTTATTATGTTCTTGTCTTGTAAACTTTGCAGGCGAATGACTTAGTATATGGAGGGTACATTAAAAGAATGTAAGTCTCAGGATTTCGAAAAAATTAGATATTTCATGAGATTGTGATTTACCTAAGCTTTTTTCTGAGGTCTGTGTATCATATGCAGGTTTCATATTAATGTACCAATTAACCACGAACGTTATCTAGAACGGCTAGATGGAAATACTCTACTCAACATTTACTGTGTCAATTGTCGAATGAGGCTCGGCTGGCAACTTGTAAGATAAAAGTATTTGATTTTCACTACAAGACGATTTGGTTGCTCTAGACAAGACGATTTTCATGACAGAATTTAATTATGATTTCTTCAGGTTGCGACTACCCAAGAGTCCAAGTATTTTGTAGTGAGAAGATTCTTTGTGAAATTGTAAGATTCTAATTACAAATTTGCAGTATGACTTGTAAGGTGTTGAGTCAAATGAGTATTTTGTGGCAGGAAGCTGCTTATCTACCAGAGTGGTGAAACTTTGCATGATGCTGTCTTTGGAGTAGGTGCTGATGAGAAAAATGTTGATCAAGCTGAAGGCGTCAATGAACAAATTGTTGATCAACATGAAGGCACTAATGAGCAAAATGCTGATCAAGATGCAGGCACTAATGAGCAAAATGCTGATCTAGCTGTTAATGAACAGGTTCCTAATGAACAAGATTTAGGCGCTAATGTTGATCAAGATATAGGAGCTAATGAGAAAAATGCTGAGCAAGCCGGAGACGCTAATAAACAGAATCCTAATGAACTAGATTTAGGTGCTAATGATCAAAATGCTGAGCAAGATGGAGATGCTAAGAAACAGATTCCTAATGAACAAGATTCAGGCGCCAATGATCAAGATGGAGGTGCTAATGCTGATCAAGATGAAGAAGCTGATGAGAAAAATGCTGATCAAGATGGAGATGCTAATGAACAGAATCATGATCAAGATGGAGGCCAGTCAATGAAACGAAGAAGATGTAAATCAACTGGTTGATAGAATAGATAATATTGATGAATATGCAGACATTATAGCCTAGTCATGCTGATCAGAATACAGAAAGATAATTGTGTGATATTCCTTTTTCTCTTTTTGATTTTGGGATTACAGTACATATTATTACTTTACTTCAGGTTTGGAACTTTTTACCTGTTTGAGCTCTAATACTACCATTCTCGATATGCTATATGTGGTGTAGAAACTTGATTCTCAAGAAGTGAATCCTCAACAAGAGGTAGAAGGAGCAATTTTTAAAGTCATTTCTAATATATTAAGAGCATTTTTTCCTTTTCTTCGAAAATTGTATACAGTGGAAAGATTAAAACATAGAATGAATTGAGCAAAAACCAAAAAACGCGAAAAGAAATATTAAGGAATATAAAATAAAATACTATGACAAGAACATGAGTGTTATATTTTTATGAGCAAAACACTCATTGTACATTTTAGCTTGATTATTGACTAAGATCAAGTGTAACATTTAAGTTCATCAAAGAATATGTTCCCTTAACCTTTCGATTAATAAGATACACATTACTTTTTAAAGCTGAAAACAAAATTTTAATAACGAGGGGTAAATTTAACTCTAAAATATGACTATAGGGGTATATTTTGTTCAAAAAGTATGATGGAGGTCAAACAAAGTTTATTTTTTTATAATAAAGAGGTAAACATAAAAAGACCTGTATTTCTCATAAGTAAAAGAAAAGAGGAGAAAAAGGAACAAGGAAACATAACTGAAGAACAAATTTCCCTCCTATCTGAGTTAACGGTCAAGATATATAACTCTTCTCGACTTGATCCATTCAAGAATCAACAACTGATTTTTCTATATCAATTTAGTCTCATCAATTCAGAAGTATAAATCACCAGCCATTTTTTACTTTCTCGAATTCTCATTTTCCACCACCTCTGTTCTTTTTTACATTAGTCATTTTCCCCTTCATCTGTGATATTTGTGACTGTAACATATCTAGTGGTAGTTGGTTCTTGATTCAACAATGGGAAGGCTTTTTATACTTTACTACGATGACATCCCTGATCGTGACTGCGTCCATTGTCGTCGCTGCGGAACTCGAATTTCATTCATCAGACATCACTTTGCTAATGTATGGATTCTCACTCACTGCATCATTTCTTGCAATTTGTCATCAATACACCAAATGTTTCAGTCATCTATGGGCTATACAGACATTTTCTTTTATACTCCAAAGTAAATGTATTAATTTCTTCTTAGTTGTTCTTAACTGTTCAGAATTGTCCCATTTGATAAAATTGCTATTCATTTCATAAAGAAGACATGTAAGATTCAATCCTTAGTTTTGACAGCTATTGTATCATGAATTGTGATTAATTCTGCACTCCGTTATATCCTTGACTATGCTCATTTTCTTGTCTTCTACATTTTGCAGATATCCAATGATTTGTGGATCTTTAATGAAATGTAAGTTTCGTGTCTGGAAATTGGGTTTTACAGACGAGCTTAAACATTTTTCTGCAATCTGAGTCATATACGCATGTGTTACAGACGCTTAAACATGTATATCTACAGGTTTAATGTTGAAGTACCAGAGGACGAGAGATATCATGGAGTATTAAGCGGCAACACCCTAGCCGAAACTTACTGTATCGAATGTGGACAGCTGCTTGGGTGGAAACTTGTAAGTGCCAAAGGACGATATTGTTGTTCTTTTTAAAATTTATTCTTACAGAATATATAATTTCTCCAGATTGCAGTCCCCCGACCTAGAAGGACTGTGAGAGAAGGAATATTCTATATAGCATTGTAAGTTCCTAATTCAAATTTGCAAATTGAGACTCTACACGTGGTATGACTTGTAAGATGTTCTAACAAATGAATAATTTGTGGCAGAGGCATGCTTGCCCCTATTGAACAAGGTCATAATAATCGAGATGGAGCCGCTAATGTGCAAAATGCTGATCAAAATGGAAATACTCTTGAACAAAATGCAGATCAAGATGAAGGTGCTAATGAGCACACATTGTCGGAAAAATGGGCATTTTGCAAGGAGTAAAGTCTATTCACTCTAGGTTTTCAAAAATTATGAAGAGTCGCAGATACAATAATTCAAAGATCATTCAATTAAGCAGAATAAATCATCATCTGAACACACAAACAAAATAACTAGAAAACGAACTCTGTTCATTGATAGTGTAATGAGAAATTACAACATCTAGAGCATAAGAACACTAAAGAGAACCAACACAGCCACAAACAAAACCTACAGTTAATGACAGCAACCTAGAAAACCCCAATCTAACCGCCAAATCCATAGAGAGTCCTTCCCTGTCTCTTGAGGGCATAAACAACATCCATGGCAGTGACAGTCTTTCTCCTGGCGTGCTCAGTGTAGGTGACGGAATCACGAATCACATTCTCCAAAAAGATCTTCAGCACTCCACGGGTCTCCTCATAGATCAGACCAGAGATACGCTTCACACCACCCCTACGAGCAAGTCTGCGAATGGCTGGCTTTGTGATGCCCTGGATGTTGTCTCTTAGAACCTTCCTGTGCCTCTTGGCTCCTCCCTTGCCCAATCCCTTGCCTCCCTTTCCACGACCAGACATTTTCGCAGAGAAAATTGAAGAAAAAAAAACCACTAGGGTTTAGAATTTGGATGTAATTACTGATGAGGGGTAACGTGGATGGTGCTGGGTATTTATAGTTGGTGAATTTGGGCGTCGTGGATTTCGTGGGCGGTTTGAAATGAGGCGGGCTTTAAATCGTGGCCGCTAAATTTTGGGTGATTTACTTGTTAATCGGACGGATGTTAATGTCGATCCATGTGAATGGCGGAAACCGAAAATAAACCGTTGATTGGAAGTGAGATCTACGGTGTGGAATGCTTATTTTTGTGTGGTCGCGGATTGTGCTTTTTCATTGAGAGAAAGAGAGCGGGGGAACAGAAAAAAAAACAGAAGCGATAGTCTGTGACGATAATTTTCCTTTTAGAAAAATAATTATTGTCCATGTAGAATTTTCGTTGGTCGTTATTGGAAAAATTATGTAATTAGACAAGCATCTAATATGAATTTATGATATATTATATTATTTAAAAGAATTATATTTTATAATTAGAATTAGTTTTTATTGTTATTTTTTCTCGTCTCTCTCCTCTTTTTGTCCTTTTTCTCTCTCACACCTCTTTATGCTTCCTCTCTATCGACACAAAATGCAAATTACAATTAGTTAATAAATGTTAATTATCATTCATACAAATCCAAATAATGAGTGTCAACTACATAAATTATTTTCAATGATTAAAAATATAAATATACATGTATTAGTTGATATAAATAGCAATCAATTATACAAATACAAGTGTTGAACTTGATACGTTTGTAATATAATTATATTTGCTAATATTTCATAGATATAAATTGTGTCCATATACAAATCATATTCGTTAATGGTGTTGTATTAATTGATACGTATAGATGCTAATAACATATATACAATTATCCACCAACTATACAAATATAATCATTAATTAATATATATATATATATTTTTTTTTTAATTACACGTACACAAATATTCATTGAGTATACAAATACAACTCGTCACTTTGTTATCTCTCTTCTAGTCTCGCTCACCTTTCTTCTCTCTCTAACATGTAGCGATAAATCGTAATTAAGCAAATCATAACTATTTTGACTCATCATGTTTCAAGTCTTTGTTGTTCTCAAGAATTTGAATTATGAAATTATTCACTTAGGCCTCATTTATTTTATTAATATGTATATTAAAGTTTGGACATTTGAGTTTTAATATTAACATTTGAATACCAAAAAAAAAAATTATTTGATTTTTAATAGTTGAATATATTATTTATTGTTTATACTGATAATATAATTATATCGAAAATATGTTATATATATTGGTGTGTGGTTGTAAGCTTTGACTAAGATGAGGTATAGATTAACTGTGAATTGAATGATTAACGATAGTTATCGATAGTGATGAAGTTTGATGATTATGCAGTATATGTAGCAATGTTGGTGGATGATAATGTTATGGTGGTAATTGTTGATAGTGATTGGTGGATAATTACTGTGATAATGATGATGATGATTGTATTAATATTGATCAGTGATTGTGATGACTAAAATATAGTGATTGACATAATATATGAAAATTGATGATCTTGAACGATAAAAATGTAATTACAATCATATTGTAAAAATTCCTGAACTAATAGCAACTCAACAATTTTATGATTTTATTATAGATTATAGTCAAACTCAACAATTCAAATTTATTTAAGGGAAAACGGTCAAAAATACCCTCAGTTTATACTTTGGGTCATTTATGCCCTTGTACTATTAAAAATAGGTCAAAATGCCCTTGATTTAGACTTTGGTTCAAAAATGACAATAAGAGAATTTTTGGACCAAAGTATTGACGATAAGGGCGTTTTTTTAATTAGTAAATATTTATCTTACTTCAATTTGAGAAAAAAAAATTAAAAAATATTTTTTTGCTCTATTATAATTACTATTTTTATTGTTATCTAAATAAAAATCAATGTTTGTTTTAAAAATTAATGTTTGATTTACTATGATCTTATAGTTATGACATATATTATTTGCTACAGGGGTACGATATTCTATTTTAATTGATAAAATGAGATTAAGAAAATAATTATTTTTTTACATTTCTATTAGTTAATGTGATTTAAGAACAACAAAATAAGGACATATATATATTCATTTAAAGGACATTTCTTACCCATTTAGTAACAATAACGACATTTTTGGACCAAAGTATCATTGACAAGGGCATTTTTGGACCAAAGTCTAAATCAAGGGCATTTTTTACCCTTTTCCATTAGTATCAGGGAATTTTTGACCCATTTCTGATAGTACAGGGGCATAAATGACCTAAAGTATAAAGTGAAGACATTTTTGCTCCTTTCTAATAGTACAAGGGCATTTTTGACCCTTTTTCCTTATTTCTATAGAAACTAAATTGTATAGGCTCCATCAAAATAATAGCCAGCAAAAGTATATTGTTGTATGATAAATATAGTGTATGTTGTATGCTATATTTATTATATATAAATACCAATTACATATATACAATTATGTTATCGAAACACAACACTCGATCACAATCACAATATAGTGTATTGTATGTTGTATAATTTTATATATATATAACAAAATATTGTTTGTATCAATGAATATAATTGAATGTTGTATTTCATAACAATTGCATTTGCATTCATGTGTCTTTGTATCTATATCATTCGTCTATTGCCACGTGTATTTATATTTCTATGTATTTATTATCTTTTGTATTTGTAGCCTTGTGTATTTGTATTTTATTTGTTGCCTTATTTGTATTTGTATTCATCTATTGTCATATGTATTTGTATTTGGTATCACTGAAAAAGATCTATATAATTTGTATTTGTATCACTAATCATTAACATTTGTATTTGTATAATTAATTGTTATTATTTGTACTTGTATTAGAATAGAAAGGAAGAGTCGAGATAGAGATAGAGAGAGAAAAAAGATGAGCAATAGTGTAGACAGAGAGAAGCGAAGGAGAGAGGAAGAGTGATTTCGAGGTGGCCAGGAATGCTTTGTGTCATTAGGGTAAATTCTAAAAACTTGAAAAACTTAGAGTTGCTCTGGATAAATATTTAGTCAACACAACTCTAGCAGATTTTTAGTATGCTTTTAAGTCAATTTACATATTTAATTTATTTTCAGAGGATTCCAAATAAACTCTAATTTTTCTTGTTCATGAAAAAGGGATGTTAAACCCCTAACAATGATTAAATTCCTACATGATTTTCATTATTTCACTTTTAATTTTAAGAGCTAGAAGACCAGATTTTGGATGATTTTCAAAGCGTTGATTTTTTTTCATAAATTTCTAAATTTAAACTCATAATTTTTCTGCTATACACACGTATTTTGTGTTTTATTCCATGAAATTAGGTAGAAAATTGAGATTCTAGGCCTAAAATTATTTGAGTAATAATATACAATTTGATGGTCTAATAACAATATAATTTGTTATTAGAATAGAAATGTATTATATGAATTATGATTACTCTGTGACTAGCGGTAATAGTCTAGTTGCTGATTGTCCTTAATACTTATTGTTGAGATGAATGATGATTTTTGTGAAGTTTATATGTAAAGAAAATACTAGGTTATTGTGAGATCCTAAAACTTGTGATAATTAAGGGGTCCAATCTGGACTATTGACATATGTATTTGTGGGTGTGTTCATGTTGATTTTTTTCGTGAAATATTAGAGTAATACATTGTAACGGCTCGTTTAGTCATTTTGAGATATAGTGTTTTGTATGTTATAAAAGATTTATCCCGTATAATTTTAATGAATATTTTGGATAATTTGATAACTTCCGTTATTTAGTTAAGCGGTAATTTTAAATAACTAATTTAACTGGTGAGTTAAAGTGATAATTTAATGAATACCTTATACTACTCTTGTCTCATATTTATTAAAATAAGTAGTAGAGTTTATTACTTTTAGTACATAATTTATTAAAAATAAATAAATAAATAATAGTAATAAAGGAAAAAAAGAGAAAAAGAAAAGAATAAATAAAAAGAAAAAAATATATGTATATAAGTTGAAAGGGCTACACACGCAACCTTATAGAAAAGATCAAAATCACAGGAAAGGAAAAAAAAAAGAATTGGACGAACATAAAGAAAAAAATGTGGGGAAGAAAAAGAAAGGGAAAAGGGGAGAGAAAAATTATGATTTTCATATCCAAGCGTCAAGGTAATTATCCCCGTCCTGTCTATTAAGTTTTCATGAGCTTATGAATAGATGTTTAGGGTAGAAACATGTATAATTTATGAAAATATAGTCTTAGGGTTTTTCACGTACGAAAAAAATTCTGGTTTTCAGACCATAGAATTGCTCCACCGTCGTCATCTTCACAATCCTTGTCGACAGCGACATCATCATCCTCTTGGATTCATTTGAGATCAGTTTTATTTGTTGTTGGGTCCTCCTCACCAGCTTACTATTCTTTATCTTATCGAGACCCAACTTCACGTTCTCAATTGTTGCCGTTTGTATTGCTCTTTCTGTAAATCAAGAATTTCATGAAATCAAGATCAGATTGAAACCTTCTGAATTGCCATTCCTACGGAAGAGAACAGGGGACTTCTTCAAGGGCGTACGATTATTCCTAAACTTATTCAAGCTTTGTTAAGAGTCTCTGCCCGTTGTCGCCGCCACTGATCGTCTCTCTTTCTTGTTGTCAGATCAACTTTATTGGATCTCTCTGTTTCCAGCAATGTCTTCCAAGTGATATCTTCCAAATCCCTTGTTATTTCTTATTTAATAAAATTTATCGTGTTACTTGCCTCCTATCATTGTCTGGTACATATTTGTGTGTAGTTTCTTTTTTACTATTGCATATCTACCTTGTAAAGTATTTGCATTTGTTGGTTCTGTTGACTTTCACCGTATATTTCTAGATTTATCATTTACAATATTGTGCTAGCTTACCTATCATATTTTTTGGCCTTTACTTGTCTATTCATCTTGATTTTGAACCTGATTGTTTGATTACATATCCCTGTTTTATTTGGGTTGTATAGTTTTTCTAAATTGTATCTTCTTGATCGCTATAGCTTAGTTTAGTGGCATTGAGATCGAATGGTAGATTAGGATCATGTTATCGGTTGGGGTCAGAGATAAGGGGTAGGGGTAGTAAGAAGGGCACGGGTTTTTTAAAGTTTAGGGTAGGATCGTGGAATATAGGATCACTTACAGGGAAATCCATAGAGCTAGTAAAGAGTCTTAAGAGGAGACAAATTAATATAGCATGTGTTCAGGAGACCAAATAGGTAGGTACCAAAGCTCGAGATGTTGATAGGTTTAAGTTCTGGTACTCAGGTGGTACTAGGGATAGAAACAAAGTAGGTATCCTAATAGATGAAGACCTTAGGGATTATGTGGTGGAGGTTAGAAGGATTAATGATAGGATGATATCTATAAAGCTTGTGGTTGATAGTCATATAGTGCATATAGTGAGCACCTATGCGCCTCAAGTGGGCCTGGATGAGGAAGTCAAAAAATGTTTCTAGGAAGATTTGGATGAGGTTGTGAGAAGCATACCTGATATAGAAAAAATATTCATCGGGGGAGACTTTAATGGGCATACCAGGGCAATCTCTAGCGGGTTTGAAGATGTTCATGGTGGCTTTGGCTTTAGGGAGAGAAATGGAGGTGGGACGTCTCTCTTAGATTTTGCCAAATCCTTTGAGTTAGTTATTGCTAACTCATATTTCTCGAAGAGGAAAAATCACTTGGTTACCTTTCGTAGTACGGTAGTTAAGACTCAGACTGATTACCTACTTCTCCAGAAAGGCGATAGAAGTCTTTGTAAGAATTGCAAGGTTATTCCGTGTGAGAATATTTCCACTCAACATACGCTTCTAGTGATGGACTTAGAGATCAAGAGATAAAAGATGAAGAAGTTTACTTATGCCTAACCAAGGATTAGATAGGGAGGCCTAACTCCTACGACGTCTCGAGAGATGGAAGAAAAGTTGAGTAGTATAAAGGCTTGGGGTAGTAGTGCAGATATAAATAATATGTGGGACACTACTGCTAGTTATGTTTAAAAAGTAGCTACCGAGGTACTAGGGGTTTCGAGAGGGACCTTTGGCGAACGTCAGTGTCACGCCCCAAAAGATGGGGAGGCATGACTGACACTCGATACCACAATTGGCCAAGTAAGCCACTGAACATACTAGTTACTTAAACTAGGGGCCAAAAGATTGGGCAGCATAACATCTAAAAAACTGAGACTGAACCATTTAGATCATGACCTAGTCATCAATCAACCAAGCACATCAGGATAGGTAACCCAAAATGATAAAGTATTGGCTAGCCGACAAG
>JBCEWC010004616.1:0-26829 GCA_038996855.1 Solanum aculeatissimum
GTGACAACCAATCCTTGGGTGGTGTTTAAGTTTATGAAGATTTGATATTTCTAGCTATCTACTTTATTTAGTACTTCTGCACATTATTTCTATTTTGTTGGGTAAGGCTGACTTGTTCTAGTGGGATTGAGCAAGTGCCATCATGCCCTTTTTTTTTGGGGCGTGACTAGTTTAAAGTTATATGAGAAATTATTTTTCATCCTTCCTAAAGTATAAAATGATTCCCAAGCACTAACAACATGGCCTAAAAAGTCCGTTAGAGAAGTAAGAGTTTTCAATTGAACAAAAAAGAGCTTAGATTTTAGACATTAGAGTTGACGATGTGATCGAAAAATTTAATTAATTGATTATTTGAATTTTCACTGATGATTAATAGTGGTCAATTGTCACTGTCTCGGTTTCCATTGCATGGTCCAATAATACATTAATATCCTCTTTGTTGGTCTGCGTGTTGACAAAAATTTGGGAGAAATTAAAAATAATTAAAAGAACAGTCTTTGGTAGTGTTATTCATGCAGCGACTATGTTGTTGTTGAGCATGTTTTTCTTGTTCAGTAATAGTTATTCATTATTGATTTGCTATTGAAATTAAGAAGCAAATAAATAATAACTATAACTTTATCAAGTCATCCTTATTAAATACAAGTTATCTAAATATTGAAAAATAAATAATATTTATAGCAAAGACAAAATAGATACATCAGAATAAATTACTATTGGTTTTATAAATCGGATAAGTATTGTCGGATATTTCAAGATAAAATAATGGACAAGTAAAAAATAGACAGCGAAAATATTTAATATTATCATAAATTTCATAATTTTTTACCAAAGTAGATCATTATTTAATTCAATTCACCAAAATAATATTCTAAAATATTTTGAATTTTTTTTTTAAAAGAGTATCTTTTTCATATTTATTTTGTCTCAATTTATCTGACACATTTTTTTTTCTTATTCAGTGTGGAAAAGAATGACACATTTCTAATATAAAAAATAATAATAAAAATTTAATGTTGATCTAAGTAGAGCAGTTTGCACCATTGATTGTTGTACTTTGATGCCTATACAACCATATAGTGTGTGCTGTATTGTCTTTGTCTATGTACAATTATAGAGTACATGAGTAAAACCCTCCAAACAATAGCCATCACATAACTAAGCCACACTTAACAATATCACACAGAAAGTTTCATTCCATTGAGGCTATTCTTGAATAAGTGATCTTTGAAAGGGAAAACGGTTTGATATATCTCTCAACTTTGTGATTTAGAATTGGTATACTTTTTGTTATAAAAAAATTATTTATATCTACCCCTAATGGTACACAAATGGGTCACATATAGCATTTTCTTCTAATGAGAGTGAAAAAACTAATTTTAAATTTATTTTAAAAATTTTTTAATTAAAAAATGTTTATGTTGAAATATATTCGATCCTTCTCACGTATTTTTTTTTACTTTTTTTATTCAACGGCTGATTTGAATTTATTATTTTCATGGTCAATTTTTTTTAAAATTAATTTTCTTGAAAACTTTATCATATATGCCTTATTTTTCTTACAAATATAAAAAATAAATTATAATATAGAAAAACAAAATTATTTTTAACTTTTTTCTTATTTTTTTATTTACATTTCTTTCTTTTTATTTCTCATAATTTTATACTAAAGAATGAAAAAAATGAAATAAGAATAAAAAAACTCAAATAATGATAATCAAAGAAGTCAAAATATCATGTGTGCGAAGGATTATATATAACTCTACATCCATTTTTTAAAAATAAAAAATAAAAAAAGTAATTTTAACTTAATTTTCAATTCGCTAATATAAATATATATATATATATGAGTCACTTTTATAATGAGGGTATATTAAGTCTAAATGACAAAATTGAGAGATATATTAGACTCTTTTCTCTTTTTTGAAACTTACATTTATTTAAATAAGTAAAAATATTTTCTTTTACTTATTAGGGTTAGTGATTTTTCGCGAGATATCTCAAACTAAGTAAAATAGTCATAATTGTTAACTCCCTCCCAAAATATCGAAACAATTCGACAATCAAATTCAGCGGATCGCCGAATTTTACAGTTTCGACATATGTCAGTAAAATGGTCATAATTTTTTACTTTGAACTCAGATTAAGGCAAAATTTAATGTGTTGGAAAGCTAATTCAAAGATCTTTAATTTGATAGATTATGAGTCACCTAAATTATTATGTGCTGAGAGATGACCATTTGAAGTTGACCCTTCTATGAACTCATACCGAAATTTAGTCGATGAAAATGTTTTGAACTTGACTTGACCTTGGGTGTCCCTTATGATCTCAAACCACATCCGACACACTTCAATTACTTAAGAAAAGACCTTAACATACATTCATAACTTTAGAGCTATTGGATCATGTAATTTCATAGAATTTCATATCGAAACTCAATCGATAAGGGGAGGTTTCATCTCAACTTTGTGTTAAGGGATTATTGTGACCTTAACTCATCTCAAATCTATCACCGCCCTATAAAATAGACTTTAACACCTATATATAAGGTCATAATCACTTGGTATGATTTCATACGTATAAGAGGAAAGTTTGAAATTTTCAAGGTGCTACAAATTTTGTATCGTTAGTTTCACTAAGTTATGAATCTTGTCTAGTTTGATTATTTAAAGATTTGTTCCCGTAATCTCAAACTTGTTATGTTAGTTAGTTAATTTGTGTTGGATTATTTGTTCTCCCATCGGAGGATTAGTGTGGGTGCTACTTACGACCTGTTTAGAGTTGTAACTGGATCACTAGACACAATAGGACACATCACTTTTCTAAAGATAAATAAAAAGATATGAAAATAAAAAATTAAAATAAAATGATGATAGGTGGTTGAGTGTTGTAATATTGGGGGAGACAGAGAGCTATCCGCTCCTTATCTTCGTTCTCTCTATTTGAGAGTACGATATTAATTTATTTTATGAAATTAAACTGAATATGTTATTGTTGAAATGTTTCATTGTTTGGATTTTGATTAGTATCTTAATGGTGCACATTTGTCGCGGGTCCACCACAGTGAGGATAGACTGGTCTACTGTTAGATGTTGTTTGGACGTTTGCCTTCTAATTTTCCCCAAACATCAAACTTAAAATGATAAAATTTATTCTGTTAATGGCATCGACATCTTCTTTCCTTTACTTTTCTTTTCACCAAAAAAGAGACTAAGACAATTACAGTAAATATTTTAGAAGCTACATATTTTTCAAAATTAAATTTGTATATTTAAAATATATAAATAGATAAAGAGACGGTGGTTGATAATTTAAAACATTGAGAATACATATAAAAGAAATTGTAAAAAAGATCTCCTTCCATTCATCAAATAAAGATTGCACCACGTTACATGACATATAGATAATATTTTTCTATCCCAATTTGTATGAGTTAATTTGACTTGATATGAAGTTTTAAGAAAGAAAGAAATACTTTTGAAACTTGTGATAAAAAATAAGTCATAAGTATTTATGTGGTTATAAATTATTTTATCAAAAATAAAAGAACATTTCTAAAATTAAACTGTTACTAAATAACAAAATAAGTATAAATATTTTAGACTAACTAAAAAAATTATATAAATTAGAACAAAGAGAATATCGTTTATACAAATATTATGTGGGGGTGAAGGGGGAGTGGAGTGGTGGTAGGATTTCACTGGAAAAATTACAAGGCATACACTTTAAGAGCTTATATTATCAATCATGTCAACTCTGAAGAATATTTACCGATTTACGTTTTTTATTTGCATCCATGTCAACTCTTATGATATTATTATTTTTTTAAAAAGAAAATACATATTTAATAGTCAGCAGTATTTTTTCATTTAATATTTTATTGGGATTAGGTAAAATTCCCATTTTTTTCTTCCGCCTATTTGTCCCAACTACTCATTTTTTGGGATTTGACAGTATTTTATTATTTTTTATAGTTCCAAAGTTTTATATTTTTTTTCTTTTTCCTCTTTAATTGAAACCTTCTTAATAGCCTGTTAAACGTATTCTATACACTTCACAGTGACCTTTCGACACCCATCGCCTTTCCATTTCAATCCCACACAATCTCTGTTGCAATTTCATTGTTGGATTCATTTTTACATGCACTTTTCTTCTTGATTTGTAGAGTTTTTGTCTTTTTCCCTTTCCTTTAATTGTTCAACATGTCAAATTTGGGAAAGAACCCCTATTCGAAAAAGCCCTAGCGATTTTGAGGACGAGATGACAAACTCGTCTTATAGCTACGACGCCAGCGTACCCCTTTGACCCAACCCCAACATTCGAATTTTGAATTTGAAAAACCCTAATCCTTTTCCAAATTTCCCCCCCCCCCCCCAATTGACCCCAATATTTCACCTATAAATACCCCTAGCTATTCATTGTCAAGGGAGGGGGGGGGGGATTTTTTTTGAGGTTTTGAGTCGGTTTTACTCATCTTTTGTCCTAATTCCAGAATTCAAACCAAAAATCAAAATTTCATTCTTCTATTTTGTCAAGCTCGTAGTAGCCGAGTCGGTCGCTCGAGTTCGTCGTCTCAGTGTCGCTTCTCCTTCAGGTTCGTAAATTTTTGGGGGTGCTACTATATGTTGGGTCTCTTTTTTAGTTTTTGATATGTATTTACCTGAACCAATTTAAATTGACAAAGTTGGTTAATTTATTTTTTCTAATTTAAACTCTTGACTTCTTGGTAATATTTGTAACAACCCCAAATTCATCTTGTCTAATCTGAGATGAACCCAGAGAAAACTGAAAAAAATGATTAGAAAAGTCACTGGGAGAAATCCACGAGGGCCATCTACGACCTGTAGAGAAATCTACGACCCATAGATGGGGTCTCATAGGTTGCTTTGACACTTAGAAAATTTTCCTAAGTGTGAGAACCCAAAGTACGAGAGGTATATGACCCATATGGGATTTCACGATCCGTAAGTATGTTTCATAAATTGAACTCCTGAAAACTAAACTTTGAGCCACGAAAGGGTCTACAACTCGTATCATTTATTATGGCCCATAGAATGGTCTCATGACAAATTCTAGTAGCTCAAATTTTTGGACCTTTTACCTACAAGAGGCCACATACAACATGTAAAAAGATCCACAACCCACAGACGGGGTTTCATGGGTCTCTCGATAGTTTTTAACAAGGGTATTTTAGTCTTTTTCTATCCCCTTTTAATTACGTCCTTGGACGTATTGGACTTAATTTAAGTCCTAAAAATAGAACCCTAGCTATCTTTACCATTCATTCACGGTTAGGGATTCCTTGAGAGCATCAGAGAAGAGAAGAAAGTGAGGGTTGCATATTCAAACGCGAGGAATGACTGAGGTTTGATTATTTCTCAAATTTTCAGGTATGTAAGGCTAACCTAAAACATAGGATTATTTTTCCATGTGCCCCTAACACTTGTGATAGTTTGATTGTGAATGAACTGAACATTTATTAAGGTTTTCTTGAGAATTTTCATGACTATATATGTATTTTATCTATTTTACGTGATTGATGATCCTCATGAACTTGTTTTACTAAATGAATATTTTTATACAAGTTATTTCATAAAACTAAGATATTTTTATACAAGAATTACATGGAAGAACCTAGAGATTGAGTGTAGAGCATTGATAGTATCATTTATTGTGATTGTGATTGAGCATGATAATAGGCTGATAGAATTTGATGGTCCTACGAGTCTGCATAATTGAACTCTAAGATTGGTCTAAATTGAAAGATTAACTTATAAACTTGATAAGCTGAAAGAGTCCATTAAGAGTCTCATTGATTGGTTGATTGAAGTGATTGATGTTTTAGAACACTGAATCTTGGGAGGAATATCGAGAACTGAGTTTAGTGAGAGTAAGTCTAACTCGAACTCCAGAACTATGTTGTCAAACGTAAGAGAGGATCAAAACTATTAAGTCAGATATTTCCTCTTGATAGGTCCTTGAATTAATAGATGACTCATTTGATTTGATTTGATCTGCTATATATCGATTCATTCATTACCCTAGCAAGTACTAAACGGTTGTGGAAACATCAACGAGATTGTTGTACGATCACCGACTCATAGGTGATTGTTGTTGAATAAGAGAAACTCTCAAATAGGTTTCATACTGATAGTACTCTGATTGGATTGGATTAGATTGATTTGGATTTGTCTTGACTGATCATTGTCTATTCTTTATTCTTACTTAAGATAGACATTTCATATCCTGATTGAGTTTTTTATCCCTTGATTTGAGTATTTGAGTTGATAGTATTTTACCTTGATGCATGTTTCATTCAACCATTTTACATACCGGTACATTCCACGTACTGACGTCTATTTGGACTGCATCTTTTCATGATGATGTTATCAATAGGTGCTCCGTTGATGATCTATTCCAGATATCAGCTGATTGGTGAGTCCTCATTGACTTCGGAGGATGCATATAATTTATTTCATCTAACTTTAGAGTTAGACATTAAACTTACTTTTCTTTGATTTAACGTAGCCATGGACCTGTCATTGGGACCTTTGTCTATTGATGGAGGCTTCATGAACTAGAGTTAATTTATTTGATTGGATTAAGTTTTGAGCTAGTTCCTTTCATGCTAGTCTTATGATTGAGATTGCCCACCCTTTTATCTTAGTCTTCCGCTAGTATACATTATTTATGATTGAATGAATGTAATGAGGTCAAGCGGTTCACTTAGAGACAAGAAATAGTCTCTGAGTGTCGGTCACGTCTAGGGCACCTTTCTGGGGCGTGATGAACTTGGTTTCAGAGCACAAAGTTTAAGTATTCTAGGGAGTTTATGAAGTCATGTCTACTAGAGTCTTATTTATGGGTGTGTTGTGCACTACACTTTATAAGCAGGAGGCTATAGGACATTAGGAAGAGTTACACTTATTTCGTATTTTGACTCGTGTTATAGAGTTAAACTCTATGAAAACTCTCCTTTAATTTATACGTTACGCGTTTGCAGAATTGCAACCATGCCTTCGAGAAAAACTGTTAGAGGAAGAGGGCATCCGACCAGACAAAATGTTAACTAACATGAGCCCTAGAATCAGGATGAACCCATAGGCCCAACCGTCCTTGAACAACCACCACAGGATGACATATCGAATGCGAGCTTTTCCAGGCTATCCAAACTTTGGCCTAGGCTGTGACAACACTAGTTGCCAGATATGGAGCAACCAGATAGGATGCATAAGAAACATCCAAGGTTCAAGAATTCTTGAGGATGAACTTGCCTGAGTTCACTGAGTCAACACCCAATGAGGATCCTGAGAACTATATTGATGAGCTACAAAAAAATTTTCAGGTAATGCATATAACCGATGCTGATATGGTTGAGTTGGATGCCTACCAGCTTAAATGTGTTGTCAGACTATGGTTTGACCAATGGAAGAAGGGTAGAGGAGAAGGCACTCCAATTCAGACTTGGGCCATATTTGAAGATGCTTTTATAGATCAATTATTCTCTAGGAAGTTGAAAGAGACCAAGGTAAGAGAGTTCTTGAATTAGAAACATGACTCTATGACGGTGAAGGAGTATGGTCTTATGTTTCATGCAGTTGACCCGCTATGCTCCGGAGATGGTCATTGATATAAGAAGTAGGATGGGTCTATACATTGATGGCTTAAACAAATGGCCAAAGAAGGATGGGAGAGGAGCTATGTTTGTGAGCAGCATGGACATTGGCAAGTCGATGATCTATTGCAGCAAGTTGAGGAGGAAAGGCAGGAAGACAAAGAGGAGATCAAGAATAAGAGAGATAAAACCTCCAACCATGAGGTTGGAAAGAGAGGAAATGAGAATGATAGTAAATTTCAGTCTGGGCCAGCGCCTTCATCTGCCAGTGCACAGGAACCCAAAAATTGGAATGAGTAGAAGTCTCAGAATTTCAGAACTCAAGGATCTCAGTCGCAGTCTAATGTGACTCTTGGTTCACAAGGTAAGCCATCACGTGGCAAGCGTAACAAACTATACTTGGAGAGATTCCATGAGAAGGAGATATGTGCTACAAGTGTAGACAAATGAGTCACTTCATGAATGCTTGTCCGAAGTGGGCTGACAAGGCCCAATCTTTTGAGTCAGTACCACCGGCTAAAGAAAATCAGAAAAAGTGTTATTTCTGGCGCAAGCGGGGATACAAACCATTTGTATGCCATGGGCACTCGCAAAGATCAGGAAGTTGCACCAGATATTGTGATAGGTATGTTTCGAGTCTTTACCTTTGATTGTTATGCATTGCTTGATTCGGGTGCCACATTATCTTTTGTAACCCCTTATGTGGCCAACAAATTTTAGATTTTTCCTGAGTGTTTGCTTGAACCCTTTGATGTTTCTATTCCTACTGGTGAGTCTATCATAGCAAAAAAGGTTTGTAGAGATTGCATAGTGTTCATCTATCATAGGCATACTTTTACTAATTTGATTGAGTTATAGATGGTTGACTTTGATATGATCCTTGGCATTGACTGGCTTCACGCATGTTATGCCTCTGTCAATTATAGAACCCGAATTGTTAAATTTCAGTTTCCAAATGAGTTTGTCTTAAAGTGCAAGGTTGATTCTATTACACCTAAGGGTAAGTTATTTCATACCTTAAGGCCAGAAAACAAATCTCTAAGGGATGTAGTTATCACCTCGTGTGAGTTAAGTTTGATGATGTTGAGATTCCTACCCTTGAGTCTGTACCGATCATGAATGTGTTTTCTGAAGTATTCCCTGAGGATTTGCCGGGAGTCTCTCCTGATGGGAAGATTGACTTCAGGATTAATGTTCTTCTTGATACTCAACCTATTTCTATTCTGTCGTATAGAATGACCCCCACTAAGTTAAAAGAGTTGAATGAGCAGTTGAGAGGTTTGCTAGAGAAGGGCTTTATTAGGCCAAGTGTTTCTCCATGAGAGGCTCCTGTCCTATTCATGCGATAGAAAAATGGGTCTCTTAGAATGTGTATCGATTATAGGAAACTGAACAAGGTCACAATAAAGAATAAATATCCTCTCCCTGGGATAGATGATCTATTTGACCAACTTCAGGGTAAATCTATCTTTTTAAAGATAGACCTCCGATCTGGTTATCATCAGTTGAAGGTAAGGGAATGTGATATCTTGAAGATATCTTTCTGAACTTGATATAGTCACTTCGAGTTCATGGTAATGTCCTTTGGGTTAAAAAATGCACCTGCAACTTTCATAAACATGATGAATAGAGATTTAGATAGAACCTTGACATGTTCGTGATTGTATTTATTGATGACATATTGGTGTACTACAGAGATGAGGAAGGGAATGTTAATCGCCTTGCAGACGCTCAAGGATAATGCGTTATATGCAAAGTTTTTGAAGTGTAAATTTTGACTCAAATTTTTGGTATTTCTAGGCCATGTGATTTTGGGCGATGACATACGAGTAGACACTCAAAAGATTGAAGCGATTAAGAACTGACCTAGACTAACATCTCCAACAGATATAAGAGATTTTCTGGGTTTGGTTGGTTACTATCGCAGATTTGTTAAAGGATTTTCTTCTAATATCGGTACCATTGACCAAACTGACTTAGAAGAAGGTCAAGTTTCAATAGTTCGATGAGTGCGAGAGAAGTTTTCAAGAGTTGAAAGCCAGGTTGACTATTGCCCCAGTGTTGACCTTGCTTGAAGGGACAGATGGATTTATGATTTATTGTGATACCTCTATAGTGGGATTGGGATGTGTGCTGATGCAAAGAGGTAAAATACTTTCCTATGTTTCTAGACAACTCATGATCTTGAGTTGGTTGTGATGGTATTTACACTTAATATTTGGTGCCACTACTTGTATGGGGTGCACGTAAATGTGTTCACTGACCATAAAAGCCTACAATATATATTCATCCAGAAAGAGCTCAACCTGCGACAGAGAAAATGGTTGGAGTTGCTCAAAGATTATGACATGAGCATTCTCTACCATCCTGGTAAAGCTAATATTGTTGTTGACGCTCTTAGCAGGTTGTCAACAGGCAGTACGACCCATTTTGGGAAAGGAAGGAAAAAGTTGGCAAAAGAAGTTCATAGATTGGCCTGATTGGGAGTTCAACTTTAAGAGTCTAACGAAGGTGGGATTAATGTTCAAAATGGGTCTGCATTGTGTCTTTTAGTTGAGGTGAAGGAAAAGCAAGACTAAGACCTTATCTTGCTACTATTTAAGGCAGATTTGCATAAACAGAAAGTGATGGTTTTTGCCAAAGAGGGATTTGGGGTGTTGAGATATCAAAACAGATTGTATGTCCTAGATGTTGATGTCATTTGAGAAAGGATCATGACAGAAACCCATAACTCTAGGTATTCCATCTACCCATGGTCAAATAAGATGTACCACGATTAATAGAGGTCTATTGGTGGAGTGAAATGAAGATGAGCATTGTTGAGTTGGTTTTCAAGTGCCTAAATTTCTAACAAGTTAAAGTTAAGTATCAAAGGTCATGTGAAGTAGCCCAGAACTTTGAGATTCCATATTGGAAGTGAGAGATGATCAACATGTACTTTGTTACAAGATTACTAAGATCTCGTAGATAACATGATTTGATTTGGGTGATAGTTGAAAGGATGACCATATTTATACACTTTCTGGCAGTAAAATTGACTGACATCATAGAGGATTATGCCCGGTTATACATAAGAGAGATTGTTAGACTGCATGGAGTTTCTTTGTCTATCATCTCAAATAGAGGATCCCAATTCACTGCTCAATTTTGGAGATCTTTCCGGAAAGGCATGGGTTCAAAGGTGAATCTTAGAATAACTTTTCACCCTCAAACTAATAGCCAGACAGAGTGCACAATTCAGACTTTGAACAATACGCTGAGAGCCTACGTCATTGACTTCAAAGGTAATTGGGATAACCAGTTGTTTCTGATTGAGTTTGCCTATAACAACAATTTTTATTCAAGTATTCAGATGGCTCCCTATAAGGATCTCTATGGGAGGAGATGTAGATCACCGATTGATTGGTTTGAGGTAGGTGAAGCAGAATTAATTGGACAAGACTTAGTTTAACAAGCCATGGAGAAAGTGAAAATCATCCGAGAAAGATTGAAGACTGCATAGAATCGATAGAAATTCTACATAGATGTCAGGAGGAGGGATTTAGAGTTTGAGGTCAATGATTGAGTGTATTTGAAAGTATCACCTATGAAGTGGGTAATGCGATTTAGGAAGAAGGGAGCTAAGTCTGAGGTACATCTGGTCTTATTAGATTTTGGGGAGAAAGGGCAATATAGCTTATGAGTTGGAGCTATCACCATAGTTAGTGGTCATCCATCCAGTCTTTCACATTTCCATGCTCAAGAAGTGTCTGGGAGATCCATAGTTGGTTGTGTCTGGTTAGAGTATTGGAGTAAAAGACATCCTGAGCTACGAGGAGATTCCCATTCAGATCCTAAACTGATAGGTTTGAAAGTTGAGGACCAAAGAGATTGCATCTGTCAAGGTGTTGTAGAGAAATCAGTTTGTAGAAGAAGCTACTTGGGAAGCTGGGAAGGATATGAAAGCTAAATATCCATACATATTCCCACCTGCAAATAATGAGAGAGTTGATGGTAATGATTTATTCTAATCCTTTCAGTTCTCTTCCAATTCTAAGTTGAGTGACAATCAGGTCCTAAAGTCTGATTGATGATTGAGTTGATTGTTACTTGTTGAATTGCTAGATTGATTGATTGCATGAGTAATTGTGAATTATTTTAATTGTTGGAGTCTATGACAAAATTTCTGTCTTCATTAAGTTCCTTGATGTTTCTCTTAATTTAAGAACGAATGATCCCAAGGGAGAGATAATGTAACACCCCCAAATTCATTCTTCCTAATCTGAGATGAACCTAGAGAAAATTGAGAAAAATGACTAGAAAAGTCAATGGGAGAAAATCACGAGGATAAACTATGGCCCGTAGATGGGGTCTCGTAGGTTACTTTGACACTTAGAAAATTTTCCTAACTCTGAGGACCCAAAGTACGAGAGGATATACGACCCCAAGTGGGATTCCATAGTCCGTAAGTGTGTTTCATAAATTGAACTCCTGAAAACTAAACTTTGAGCCACGAAAGGGTCAACGACTCGTATCATCTATTATGGCCCATAAAAGGGTCTCGTGATAAATTCCAGCAACTCAACTTTTTGGACACTTTACCTACGAGTGTCCACCTACGTACAGTAAAAAGATCCATGGCCTGTAGACAGGGTTTCGTGGGTCTCTCGACAGTTTTTAACAGGGGTATTTTAGTCTTTTTCTATCCTTTTTTAATTAAGTCCTTGGATGTTTTGAACTTAATTTAAGTCATAAAAAGATAACCCTAGCTATCTTTACCATTCATTCACGCTTAGGATTCCCTGAGAGCATCAAAGAAGAGAAGAAAGTGAGGTTGTAAATTTAAACACGAGGAACGATTACCATTTGATTATTTCTCCAATTTTTAAGTATGTAAGGCTAACCTAAAACATGAGATTGTTCTCCCATGTTCCCCTAAGACTTGTGATAGTTTGATTGTGAATGAATTGAATCTTTATGAAAGTTTTCTTGAGAATTTTCATGACTATATATGTATTTTATGTATTTTACATACTTGATGATCCTCATGAACTTGTTTTACTAAATAAATATTGTTATACAAGTTATTTAAAACTAAGATATTTTTATACGAGAATTGCATGAAAAAAACTAGAAATTGAGTCTAGAGCATTGATAGTATGATTGATTGTGACTGTGGTTGAGCATGATGATCGGTTAATAGAATTTGATGGTCCTACGAGTCTGCGTAATTGAACTCTAAGATTGGTCTAATTTGAAAGATTGACTTATAAACTTGATAAGCTAAAAGATTTCATTAAGACACTCATTGATTGGTTTATTGAAGTGATTAATGTTTTATGATCACTGAGTCTTGGGAGGAGTGTCGAACACCGAGTTAAGTGAGAGTAAGTCCAATTTGAACTCCAGAACTACACTACCAAATGTAGGTGAGAATCAAAATCTTTAAGTCAGATATTTCCTCTTGATAGGTCCCTGATGGAATAGAAGACTCGTTTGATTTTATCCGATATACTATAGATCAATCTATTCTTTATCATTGCAAGTACTGAATGGTTGTGGAAATATTAACGAGATTTTTGTATGATCATCAATGCATAGGTGATTATTGTCGGATTAGAGAAACTCTCAGATAGGTTTCATACTGATAGTACTTTGATTGGATTAGATTGGCTTGATTTGGATTTGTCTTGATTGGTCATTATCTATTCTTTATTCCTTCCTCAAATAAACATTTGATTTCCTGATTGAGGTTCTTATCCCTTGATTTGAGTATCTGAGTTGATAGTATTTTACCTTGATGTATGTTTCATTCAACCATTTTACATACCGGTATATTCTATGTACTGGCATCTATTTGGACTGTATATTTTCATGATGTAGAGACAAGTACTAGAGATCATCAACAAGTGCTCCGTTGAAGATCTATTCTAGATATCAATTGATTGGTGAGTCCTCCTTGACTTCTAAGGATACATATTATTTATTTCATCTAGCTTTAGAGTTAGACATTAGACCTACTTTTCTTTGATTTAAGGTAGCCATGGACCTATCATTGGTACCATTGTCTATTTGATAAAGGCTTCATAGATTGGAACACTCATTCAAAAGTCATCGCTAGCCTTCTCTAATTACTCATATAACGACATCTACACATTCAAGCCTATCACTCTAACCACTTCATCTATACCTACGAATCATCAAGCATGCTTAGCACTTCTACCTCCATCATTAAATGGATTCTCACTCAAAGACATACCAACATACTCTTGCGTAGAGATATTCTAACCTACTTTCATCTATCTGTTGCACATCATAAGGTCTCATCTCTCTATTCCTCCATATCCATAATATTAATGAAAAAAAGGATATCATAATTATCATATCAAAGAACATCCACTCTTACTCATCGATAATAACACATCTACTATCATCAATATTGCTACCAAGGCTGGAAAGAAGGATCGTTGGAAAGGATTAAAGCAAAAGATCATATGCACGATACATTCGAAAAATTTGATCTGAGAGCATTTATAATGCGATATGATCTCATTTGTCATTTAGGACCTATCATGAGTTTATGGAATCGAACATGTTGTGAAACTCAAGTCATATCTCGTATGGAATAAGGTTGGAACTCTAAGATTCATTAGATAAAAGTACAACTGGCATACCTTATCCTCAGAACTTAACATGAACGTGAATCAACATCGGGTGCATGGGTCTAGGCCATAGGCTTGGCTCTCATACACAAGATAGAAATAATACATCACCTAGACTAAGCTATAAGGAATATAAGAGATAGATAAGCATTTGTATCTCATCCTAATAAACTCATCACTATCGAAAGCTCAAGACTCACTTTAGTTTACTAGATCCTTATCTCCCCCTTAGCTCAAAGGTCTACTCCCTAAGTCTGCGAACCAATTCTATTTAACAAGTTATAAGTACATATCTCCACACGATCGGGGAATCACTATCCATAAGAACACCTTAAACTCTTCTGTTATTCTATACTCAATATAAATATAAGATCGCTATTAAGACTTTCTTCGAAGATACCAATCTTAGCTTCCTCATGTCTTTGTGGGAATCTTTCTATATTTGTTGCTCTTATTGGTATACATAAACACTTTTCACAACTCTTACAATCTAACCTCTTCTTTTTGCCTGTTAACACTCAACTTCTGCGCTTCCGTAAATTTAATTGTATAAAACTTAGACTATAATGAAAACTCATCATCACCTATCCATAAGCTCGAATCGACTTAATTGCTCGGGATGACAAAGAATGCTTTCATCAACCTACTCCATTGATAACTCTAAATATACTATCTAGATTCTCATAGCAGTCATAATTTAGATCTTCCACACAACTTTACACTATTATGGATACACATCTTAAGCCTTTTCTTATCTAATGAGCTATCCTCAATTCACTATTCCTACCTAAGGGGCACCTACACCATACTCATAGCATCACATTCCATGCAAGTCAACATCTTAAACGTCAAACACACACTACAACAAGACTCTTAGAGAAAATCTCTAACTTAGACTGCCACTGTCATAATGCTATCTCCTTCTTCACATCGCTCCTCAACAATTCGAGCTTAGGGTCTAGTGCTAACATGTTCATCATACACTACTGTCATATTATACCAACTTATCACTACTAGGTAACAATTTATGAACATAGGTCCGCTAAAATTTCATAGCAAATACTTGATCAGCACATCCCCTCTTCAAAACACAAGTACCGTTCACTATACCTCCTTATCTGGCAAAGCTCATAACTCTATGAGTCTCATGGAGCTCTCACTTCGAAATCATAAACCTACTTTAGATCTATCACATTGAAAACACTTTATTTCCCCTAATCAACCTCTACACTTTTCCCTCACTAATACTATGACACATCCACATAAACCTATTCCTAGTTTGAGCACACTCCAACTCATCCTAAAAATATCTTTCTCTATACCTCATCATGAAAATCAAATGGTACTTACTACTCTTCCATCAAAATTTATAAGAATCAAATCATTATCACATTACTTACCTAATGAACACATAAATCTAGTCATAAGCCTTAATTAACTACCACTCTCACTATTTGGTCTCCTCCTCTCCCTCATCATCCTTCTAGCTCAGGGATAACAACTCTACTCATGGTTTACAAGATCTCAAATCATACTCTTTAGGTGGAAACATTAAACCTTTAAAGACATAAGTTCCTCTCTCATGGATAACATAAAAAAAAAGTAAGACTCGAATTATACCCGTCACAACATTTGAAGTATTTTTTTATCTAGGTGTCTACCGCGACACACAACTGGTCTATGGCATCGCTCGTGCCAGAAGTAACACCTCTTTGATTTTCTCTAACTAGCAGTGTTGGTATGGATGATTGAGCTCTATTGGCCCATATCAAACACTCCCTTCGGAAGTGACCCACCTAGCCACACTTCTAGCAGCCATCGGTGCCCATTCAATATACCCTCAAATGAATTTTGCCACACTCTCCATATAATGACTTTTCTTTACGACCTTGAGCCACACTTCCTGGGGATGAAAGGTTTCAGATCCTGAAAGGTTGGTTTCTCCTTGCCCTCAGATTATATCTCCTGTTAAATGTAGGTGCACTCACTAAAGGTGATGCATAACTCTAGGGTCTTTGCAGAAAGGGAAACTTATATCCATTCCCTTGCTTATGTTCGTGTCCTATTGACTCAACATTTTTGCTCCAAGGTTCTTCCATCTCATTCTCCTTGTCCTTTTCTACCCATCGAGCATGTGCAGTAAGTTGAGTAGTAGGCTCAAGCTCTTCGGTGCTGACGGTATTTCTCGAGTTCACGATGCACTTGGAAGTCATGTTCATCAAACTTGTAATGCATGATTTAGAAGAGAGATTTTCTAGAGTTTAACTCTATAGCACGAATCAGAATAAGAAAGAAGTGTAACAATTCCTAATGTACTTTAGCCTCCTGCTCATAAAGTATGGCGCGCAACACACCCATAAACAAGATTCTACTAGACACGGCTTCATAGACTCCCTAGGACTCTTAAATTCTGTACTTTGATACCAAGTTTGTCACGCCCCGGGAGGGTACCCTAGGCGTGGATGACACTCAGAGACTATTGCTAGCCCCGAAGCGAGTCACTTGGCATCATAACATTCATTCAATCAACAATTAACACCTCCGTGGAAGATAAAAAAAAGTAAAAGAGTAGATAATCTTAATATATATTAGTTGAATCAAAATCAAGAAGACTAGTATGAAGAAACTAGCCCAAAATATTTATTCAACTCAAACCATCATACTTTAATCTATGAAGACTCTATCAACAGTTCAACGGTGCCAATGACAGACCCATGGCTACCTCAAATCAAGATAAACACATCGAAAGTCTAACTCTAAAATCTAGATTAAAACATAAATGAGTATCCTTCGGAAGTAGAGGAGGGGTCACTAACTTAGCTGACTGTAAAATATCTTCAACGGTGCGCTTGTTGATGATCTCTAGTACATGTCGCTGCATCATAAAATGATACAGTCCAAATGGACGTCAATACGTGGAATGTACACAAAAGTAAAATAGTTAAATGAAATATGTATCAAGGTAGAATAATATCAACTCAGATAACTCAACTCAATAGATAAGAACGCAATCAATAATGTCAAATGTCTATCTAAAACAAGAATAAAAAGTAGATCGTGACCCAACAATACTAATCCAATCAACTCCAACTCAACCTTATTAACTCAACTCAGAGTACTATCAGTACATAACCTATCTGAGAGTTTCTCTTATCTGATAACAATCACTTATGAGCCAGTGATTGTACAACAATCTCGTTGATGTTGCCACAAATGTCCATACCTTTCCAGGGTAAGAACAACTCGAATCCCTCACGAATCTGAACAATCGAACAAGTTCTCTATTATTTTAGAGACTACTCAGCTCAAGAGGAAACATCGACTTAGCGGTGTTATCCTCACCTACGCTTGGCAACATAGTTATATGAGTTCGAGTGGACTCATTCTCACTCAATTCGGTGCTCGATACTCCTCCCAAGACTCAATGCTCAGAAACACTCCATCTCAAACAATCCTCAATGAGTCTCATAAGGACTCTTATTATTTCTCAATCCGATCAATGAGACTCATAAGAGATCATATCAATCCATTAAATCAAATCAGTTCTCGACAATATCTCTCAACAACTCGACCAATCAATCTCATCGACCTCTCAAGAATGAATTAGACAATCACTTAGGATGACTGTCGACTAGACCAATCTTTAGAGTTCAATCAGGAAGACTCTTAGGACCATCAAACTCTATCAATCTATCATCATGTTCACAATCACAATCACAATCAACATTCTCAACTCAAAGCTCTAGACTCAATCCCTAGGTTCATTCATACAATCTTTTATGAAGTAGTATGTAGGGTTTGTGAAATAACTCATGTAAAAGCATTTATTCAGTAAATCAAGTTTATGATGATCATCAATCATGCAAAATACAAATAATGTATAAACTTTACAAGAAAACCTTCATAGAAAATATACATAAGGACTCAATACTCTTATCTATCGCTTTATCACAATCAAGGGACACATGGAAGAACAATTTCATGCTTTAGTTTAGCCTTGCATACTTGGGAGATTTGAATTTCAAACTAACTTGGAAGAATTCGCAAGATTCTCGGGAACCTAGCTTCTCTCCTCTTCTTTGTTCAAGGTCTCCTCTTAGTTAGAACGTAATAATGACTTAAGAATGGGTTTTAAAATCCTATTTAAGTCAAAAATAACTTTTATTAGTTGTGGGTCATTAAGGAGGGTTTAGGAAAAGACTAGAATGTCCTTGCTTTTAAAACTGATCATCAAGTACCATAATGGGGTAAGTCCGCGACATGGACTTATCGCGCTTTAGTTCATTTTTTTGATAGAAAACTTAAAATGCGTTCATAAATTATTTTTCTATAAAATAACACGTAAATCGCATTTGCCAAATGTGTTTTATGTGTAATTTTACTTAAAGTATTTTTTGATCAATTTTCTAATCCCGTAAAAAATATTGAAACCCCAGTTAAGTGCATATCCGCTACAGGTCTGCGACGCAGACATGTAGTGCACTTTTCTAGATTTGCATTTTTGCTCTAAAAAATTATTTTTTGATCCAATTGCTTTAAAAATCAACCAACACCATTTTTCACTCAATTTTTTGTGATGATCGTGATTCCGGCCTCAGATTTGCCGAGAAAGAGATGCATTATGCAAACATCTTTCCTCTAGGGGTATTTTGATAATTTTATTGGGTGTAACATCAACTAATTAATTACCTAAATTTTTACCTTATTAACACTCTCCACCCTTAATTTTCATTTTTTCCAAAAGAAGGATTATTGAGGGAGTGTGAGTTGTACCAACTGTCAATATTTCTGTTTCTACTGCTTGGTCCAACCATATCATATCATATATAAAAGAGAATGTTAGGTCCGTCTACGTGGCATTCTCACATAATTCTTATTTATTTATTTTACATAATTTAATATTTTAAAAATCAACTAAATAGTTCAATAGAAGTTTAAAAAAAACTCAAAAGACATCATTTCTGATTAAACGGTACTTCAACTATTCGAAAAAGTCACAACCATTCAGAGAAATCACAATCCTTCGAAAAAGTCAAAACCCTTCAAAAAAGTCATAACTCTTCAGAAAAGTTATAACCCTTTGAAAAAGTCGTAACTCTTCGAATTCAAAAAAGTCATAATTCTTCGAAAAAGTCACAACTCCAGATCCTTGAAAAAGTCATACCCTTTCAAAAAAATCATAATTCATAACTCTTCGAAAAAGTCAAAGCTTTTCAAAAAAGTCACGACTCTTCGAAAAGTTACAACCTTTTGAAAAAGTCACAACCATTCGAAAAAGTCACCGTTGACACCCAATTTTGACCTGACACTTCTAAAAATTCATGCTTTTGTGTTGTTATTTTTAAATAGTTAAAATTACTTTTTTGGTGGTTTTAAGTTTTTTTTTATAATTACTCTTATTTTTAAAATATTAGGATTTAATTAGTTTAATTTTGAATTTTAATTGATTTTAATTTTTAAATTCTCATTATAGGTTAGAATATTAATTTAGTTTATTAAAGTGTTATTTTGTGTTAAGTTGCATTTTATATATCATTAATTATATTTCTTTATATAATAATTATAAATTTTAATGCGGTCTAATAATTCTTACTCTAAAAGTGACTCGAACAACATCAAATAACTCCGGTGCTTTTGGAATCTAATTACAGGTATGGTCGCCTCTTTTATGTATGTACCTTCTTCATCTTCACTCGTTTGCTTGGTGTTTTTGGTTCTTCATTTGCTCGAACTTATTACTTTATTTCTACTTCGGATGTATATATGTATGTTTTGTGTTTGAGTTTTGAATTTTGGGGATTGATTCTTTTGGAGGGTTTGTAATTTTAAAGCAGTGGTTTAGTGTTGATTAATATTTATGTGGGCTCCAAGTTTTAATCATTATTGTCATTTTTGTATGTTAGATTTCATTTTTTTTCACCATTATATATTATCGTGTTTGGTTGTTTGCTTTATTTTCTTTTGTCTTTGTTCAGGTGTAATCATTTTCAATTTGTCATATCAATGCATTTCATTTTTCTTAAAAAAGAAGTTTTGTTTAGAGAGATAATGTTATTACTACTTCAAACTATTTTCATTTTTTCTTTTGGTTAGTTTTACATACGTTTGTGTTTGAATATTATTTGTCAGAATGGCCAATGAAAAATTTGTCCATCGAATTTTAAGGCCTTCGCATTCAAAAAGACGTAAAAATTTAGTTTAGATTAAATTTAAGAAATTTTAGTTTAAGTTTTGTACACATTATTTATTAAAATTGGCCGGTGAAGAAATTATCGTCGATTTTCAAGGTCTTCCACGTATATAAGATGGATTTTTATTCTTTTAATATTTATTTTATTCATTATTGTGTATATTATTGACGTTAGACAAATACTAGGTCGTTGTCTCGTATTATTATTTATTTTATTCTTTGTGTATATTTTGTGATTATTATATTTATATTATATTGTATATCTCCTCCTCAATTTGAAAAAATGAGTTCAGTCGGGACCCACAGTTGTGGATTTTGAAGGGTGTTAATACTTTCTATTCCGAATGACTTGAACCCCCTATCTGGAATAATTGGTTCACAAACTATTTTTGTAAATAATTAATTGGTTTCCTAATTAACTTTAAAATTAAGTGACGACTCCAATACTAAAACAAAATTATTTTTTCTTTTAAATTTTTTTAATTAATTATTTTTTAACAGGTTGGCACGACGTTTCGCCTTTGGGATGTCAACAAAATGCCGACTCTGATGGGGATATAACCGAATTCGTTTTTTCAAATTGAGGAGATTTTACTTTTATTATGACATACTTGTTATTTTATATATTTGTTGTTTATTTGTTTAATTATTCTTATTATTTATTGTGTTATCTATATATTATCATTACATGCATATCATACTTTCGTCACTTGACATTTTTGATTTTTTATTTAAATGACAGCTATGTGGGTCGCAACCGTTGAATCCAAATTATTTATCGGGATACCTTGACGAAGTGAAAAATTATCTGCTTTCAATATAATATAATATAATTAAATAAATATAAAATTTATACGAAATTGACTTTTAAGTTGGGGATATTTTAGTAACTTGTTTAGAAAAGTTACAACCCTTCGAAAAAGTCACAACTCTTAGGAAAAGTCACAACTCTTTAAAAAATTTACAATTCTTCGAAAAAGTCACAACCTTTTGAAAAAGTCATAACTCTTCGAAAAAATCACAATCCTTTGAAAAAGTCATAACTCTTCGAAAAAGTCTCAATCCTTCAATGTTGAAAAATTACCATATTTCATTATTTCAATATAATATAATATAATTAAATAAATAAATATAATACAAAATATAAAAAATATACTAAATTAACTGGGTATTGTAATAATTTAATATTCAAGTTTGGGAGTTCAAGCACTATTGAAAAACTAATTATATCGATAAATAATGTAATAATCCTAAAATATAATTGAAGATAATTAGGAGTTAAGCAATATTAAATTAGTAAAAGTTTTTAAGATATATTTATAATACTAAATTTTTATATAGAAAGAACTTAATAACTTTAGAGTATTTTAATATTATGATATATAAACTTAATTAGATTAGTTATGACCGCTAATTACCTAGTAACACATTAATATCCTCTTTATTGGTCGTGTTGACAACACTTGCTGAGAAATTCAAAACAATAATTAAAAAGACAGTCTTTTTTTTTTTGGGTAGAAACAGGAGATATTATGTAACATTGATTGTTATAGTTCAATGTCAATCCACACATAATATGAGGCACAGAGAGTCTGCAATTTGGTGAACAATCAATTCAATGTTTTTTTAGTCTTTTTTCCCTTTGATGTGCAGTGGCACCACAAGTTTCATGCTTTGCTCCCTCTCTATAAATACAGCTCAAACTTTAAGAATTTTGTGATTCAGGTGGGAATTAACAGATTAAAATAACTCGTTTTTATTAACATACTCCTTTGGCCTTATTTTTATTTTTTGTTTGTTTAAAAAAGAATGATATATTTTTATATTTAATATATATCTATTTTATCCTCAATAAAATAATACAAATATTTATAACTTATTTTAGATCATATATTTCAAAAAAAATTTTTTTTTTCTTAAACTCGGTGTCGAGTCAAATTCACTCATATAAAATGAAACAGAGAGAATAATTAAATAAAAGATGGTGAGAACACCTTGCTATGACGAAAATGGTCGTAAGAAGGGTACTTGGACACCTGAAGAAGACAGGAAATTAGCAGCATATATTACCAAATATGGATCATGGAACTGGAGACAGCTTCCAAAATTTGCTGGTGAGAATTAGATCATTACTAGTATAATCAAATTGAATTTTGATTCATACTATATATATTGTAGAGTTGTTATGTTTAACTGATCGATATGTTATTGGTGTTGGTGAATTAGGACTCGAAAGGTGTGGAAAGAGTTGCAGACTTCGATGGATGAATCACTTAAGGCCAAATATTAAAAGAGGAAACTATACAAAAGAAGAAGATGAAATCATCTTGAAACTACATGCTCAACTTGGAAATAAGTACGTTTTCTACTTCCACATCTTCGATTTGATGAGCTAGGACGAATTCAAAATTAAAATTCATTGTGTCAGATAGGGGTGCATGTTGGATAGTTTGATTTGCTTTTTCCATTTACCAAACCAAATCAACTATATTGGAATTTATCAATAAAATCAATAAGATTGTTTTTTCGATGTTAATTTTCTGATTTGATTTTTATATGAAATTTTTTCATTAAAGTCTCCGCAACATAAAAAATATAACTAATGCTTCTAAATTTTCTTTTATTTTAGAACGATGCAATAATTACATGGCGTTTTTAGAAAAAATATAAAAAAAATACGACATAAGTCTTGTTATTATAATAAAATATTTAATGTCAAAGAAAAATTCATTATGACACATCAAATTTGGTTCGATTACTGATATAGTTTTGAACAATAAAGATAAAGAAAATCCATGAAACAAGTACTACTAATAAGCGAAATATAATAAAATGAATATGGTTTGATTTGAGCTTTATTTAAATTATTAGGTATATAATTTTATAAAGACTTACTATTTCATAAAAATTATAAATTCAAACTTAAAATAATATGTTAAGAATCATGAATGAAGAAAAGTTTTGACAAAACTTACAAATTACTATATTATAATAAATATTTATAAAATTTGTATAAAATATATTATGCCTAAGTTTAATTTGATTTGATTTTGATGTGATGTATTTTTGGGTCAAAACCAAATGAAAATATCAACTATGACCATTTTTCTAATTCCAACTAAGTCAAATTTTCTTTCTTGGTTTATTTCGATTTATTAATTTGAGTTCAGTTATATGTTTGATACGATAAAATATGATTTTGTCATTATACTATAACAATAAATGTGATTTAACTTCTTTGATGCGACAATGATAGAATCATAGTACTATTACTTATGTAGCTAGCGAAAATTTTTTGATCAAACACATATGTAAACTTTTAAATTTTATTTCAACATTTCAACTCAATTCTGTTCCATTTTAATTCTTCAATTTCAATTTTCTTGTTTCATTTTGACACTTCTATCCAAGGAATCAATAGTTAGTTTTCAAAACTAATGGACAAACGTCAATTATAAAATATAAATAAAGAACAAATATAAAAATAAAAAAAATTATAAAATAAGTAATTGCATGTGTTTAAATTATACATAAAAAATAGAGTTGAAAGCTTAAAATGAAACAAAGATAAGATAGAGTGTCAAAATAAAAAATAATAGTAGAGATTTTGTATGTATTTTTAATTAACTTTTGTGTCATGTCATAGAATGTGAAGTACACTCTCCTCATTTTATTGAGATTCCTTGGATAGAAGTGTCAAAATAAAACATAAAAATTGGAGTTGATGGGTTAAAATGGAACAAGATTATATTGGAGTGTCAAAATGAAATTTAGGGACAAGTTTAAGAGTTTACATATGTGTTTTGACCAAAAATTTAATAATCACACGTGAAATTATGATTACAGGTGGTCGGTGATTGCTGCTCACTTACCAGACAGATCAGACAACGAGATAAAGAATCATTGGCACACCACCCTTAAGAAGCGCGCTCCTAATTATGTGATGACAAACATACGTGAAGAATCAAACAAGAAATCCAATTATAATAATAAGAAGAAGAGTGAAAGTATTATTAGAAAAAAGAGTAAAGTAAAAAATAAAAATGCAATTCCTAATAATAATATCCATGAAAATCTAGTATTGGATAGTTCACTAAAGGAGTCATCAAGTGAAGAATTGTCCTCTTATCAACACCAATATAATGTTTTTCAAGAAGCAACTTTAATGGAGGACGTTACAAGTGGAAGCTTTTGGACAGAACCATTTGAAGTGGATAGTAAATTTGATTTTGTAGCTCCTTCAATTGATTACTATGGACTAGTGTGTCCACCTTCACCTTTTATAGCTCAGGAATTTCTTTCTTCCTTTGATCTAGATGATTATAATTGGTAAAAATTAAATGTTTTGAGATGTATTGATAAACATTTTGATCCTTAGCTTGTAAATTTTACAAAATATTATTAGAATTATTAATTGTTCCACCATTAATTATGTGTGTTGTGTTAAAATTGTATCGTTATTTAATATTTAAGGGTAGTTTAGTTCTAAAAATAGTTGAAATATAAATACATAAAAGAATAAAAAAATATTTTTTAAATTAATTGAATGTTAAATATATTAAGCTACATCCAATGAGGATAAATACGTAAGGGGCCAAAAATGCTACCCATAAAGTCAAATATGTTACATTCTGCGTCATATGCATTAAAATTAGAAATAAAGATTTTTTTCATCGCAATTTACTTTTAAAAAAAAATATCATTCATTTCTATCGAATCAATTTAGAAAAAAAATACATTGTAAACAATAAAATCTCAATAAAATAATAATAAGCTTTTTAATTTTTTTCGCATAAAAATCCTACTATTTTTTCCCTCATCAATCCAATTAAAAATCTGCAAAAATAATATTGATCATTTTTCGATGCAAAGTAGTATGATTTTTTTTTCATAGTGATAAAATTATCCATTCGTGTTACCAAGCATCTCACATGATTCCATGTATATAGAACAAAAAAAAAAGTGAACTTTTATGTTCTTTCATTTTCCCAATGAGGACAAGATCTAATGGAGACTACGTTTGTGGCCAAGGTAAGATGTTGGACTTTAATATTGCTGAATACATTTATGTTAATTAAATTTTGTATTTTATATCTATTTTAAGCTAGACCTCAACAACATATATTAAAAGAAAAATATAGCAAAATATGTGTGAGGGTGAAAGATTGAGAGGAGAATATTTTGGAAAATTTTCTCATGATATTCCATTTCATTCTGTGTATATATACAAGTGGTTTTGTACAGAAAATAAAATAAAAGAAAATCAGCTAATACACTTGTCCTATTGCTATTTGCTTATGGTCTAACTAGCAATCTTTTCTCCAGCTGTAATTCCCAGATCGTAGGATCCTGATTGATTTTCCACTATCTGTGATTAAGGGCTGAGGATGCTCCATGTCAGCAAGTCACAAAACTGAGATACACTTGTATTGCTTTGGAAGATTGTCTTACAATTTCTAGATGGTTTATCAAGTGAATGACCCCCTCTATTTATACTGCCTACTTGGGATGAAAGTTTAATTAATATTTATATTACAAGTCCCTAAGTATTTACACTTTAGTCCTTCCTCTGGAACACTCAACAAGTCTAGAGAATTCTAAAGACTTTCAAGTCTTGTCTACAAGATTCTAGAGCCTTCTAAAAATCCCGATAAGTGATACTAATATGAGCTGAGTAATATCCACATAAGCACCTGATTCAGCCTATTCACATGCTAGGAGGCCACATAACTGCTGAGTAGGATTGGTCACACCATTCACATTTATGATTTTGAATTGACGGGAAAGTTAGTTAGAATTAATTACTGCTATTTTCATTGTAACTGTTTTCAATTCCTAATTGTAGTATAAATAAAAATATGTAATACACTTTGGATGACATGTTAATAAGTGATTTCTGAATATATTCTCTCAAATTCTCCATAATTCTCTCTCTATATCTATCTCCCAATCTCTCTAATCTTCTCTGTTATTTTCTTTTCTCCTTCTTTTTGTCTTGATACCTTCAATTAGGTATCAATTGGTATCAGAGTCATGGGTCTTCGGAAGAGAACAATGGCTACAAATGATCTTCAGGAACAATACAAAGATTTAGCTGCTCAGCAGATCGATTTACGCACTGTTATGGAAGAGAAACATCTGGAATTGAAGGCAGACATGGATAGGCGACAAGCAAAGATGTTGAGAATAGTGAATGCATTCAAGGATTCAATAGATGTGTCACGACCCGGATAGGGACCTAGATGTGACATGGCGAAGGAGAACCCGAAAGTCCTCGATCCAGCCATCATAGCATCATTTTACAGCTCATCGGTTCGGAAGCGTGGAAAATAAACACATAACATATAAATTCTAAGGAATTGGGGACTTGGGACTCAATCTA
>JBCEWC010004617.1:0-26827 GCA_038996855.1 Solanum aculeatissimum
ACTGTTTTGAATCCATAACTACCAAATTTGATCACAAAATGAACATAAGAGTTGTATATACATGTCTTGGGGTTTCAAGTAATCAATAAACATCGAAATATACAGCTCACACATCAATATATGCTTAAAATACTAACAGCAGTACTTAGAAGGCTTCTCAGATAGAAAGACTGGATAGAAACTTTCCCTATGTTGCGTCCCCTTTTACAGTACCATAAGAACATATTCATAATTTCACATAAACATAGAAGTTGTAGGTATGTGAATTATCTTTTTAAAACATATTTAAACACTAAAACTTCAGCTATATACAACGAGATATTACACAATTACTAAACACTACACAATTTCAAGATAGAATTTAGCCACTTACCAAAGGGTGGGGATTTCTTGATATTTTTCTCAAAGGGACTAGTTCGTTTTCGTGATTTCTTTGATGTATATCAGTATGAGGGAGTTTATAAGGTTAAATATAGTCTTGTAACCGACTTACCTTAGAGGGGATTATATATATATATATATATATAAAAGTAAGTTAAGAGCTGCCCAAGAAATGGTGGCTACCCAAAACTCTTTTTTCCAATCCTTTTCTTTAGTCTTCACACCTTAATTTTATATTATGATGGCTTGTATAATATATAAGATTTCATAAAAAGTAAACCAAATTGTACTAAGACCACCCCTCCCCCTTTCCTTTTCGACGATTCAAGAAAATTGATTCCTCTAATGACACAAATTCGATTCATATAGTTATGAAGTAGGGATTGATTTTATCTCAACGAAATACCCTTTTGAAAGTGAATACATGATTTAATAGTAAGGACGTTACAACATGTGTCCTACATTAGTTGTATTTGTGGTTTATAAAATCATACTCTTTATGGGTTATGGGTTATGGGTTATGGGTTATGAGGTTTATTTATGGCTTCAAACTTTAGCTTTCAGACATCATCCTCTACAGGAGGATAGGAATTTCCTTAGAAGGTTCAACTTCAGGATGAGATCAGAGTTAATTTGGAATCATCTGTTATTTGCTTGTCTTAGAAAATAGGTTTACTTTTGCCTTTATGTTTAGCTTATGGTGGTGTTACGGAGTTTATGTTCCTTTTGGGTCATTATAGACAAGTAGGCTATTATTATATCCTACCTACCTACTTAGTTCCCTTAGGCATGGGAAGTGGTTGGTTCAGACTTACACTTGAGAGGTACTTTGTGGTTTCAGGGCATTAGTTAAGACTTTCATCTTATACCATTTTTGGGAGTGTCTTGTGAAAATAGAAGACATTGGATTTGTGCTTAGTGTAGCTTTTTGCTCGTGGAATGATCTTTCTTTTGGTGCAGCTTTTATTGTTTTGAGAGGTTTTGTTCTAACTTGTAGTATTGTCTCCAAGAGTTTTTGGGGCTAAAATATTTGGGTTTTCCCTAGGATAAGCCACTTTAGCTATTTTCATTCCTCGATATTCAGATTGATCTGGTCATTTTTTCTATGTTGGTATTGTATGGGTTTTTCAATAGGATTCAGATGGTGCCATAGATATTCAGTATGATTAAGGATCGATCGGACACTCCTGATTACTAGAAGATGTTGGACTTACAGCATAGGACATATATTTTGATTAGGGAGTTGGATTTCAGCAACCATTGTCATATGTTTCTTTATTTCAATTAGTTTTGTGTAGTATCGGTTTATGTTTGTTGAATCTGGTATTTTCAGTTAGGTTTGATTCAGTTAAATGAGTACTAGAGTAAAAAAGACGAATTGGAGGATTTTTGGAATTTTAGGATAGATTCATGAGTTTTCTGTTTAGCCTGAGTCCTGAGTTGGCATTGCTTGATTTGAGAAGGTGTTTGGGATCTAATGGAACATACGAGCCAGGTACCCTCATCCTCTCATGCCTTGTGGTTTTTTCTATCTCTTGATTTTTGTGAATTAAAGTTCCTTTTAGCAATGGATATTGAATGATCCTTCAGGTGAATTTCTCCATATACCTATATTTCAGCATTTAAAGCTTTATTGTAGTAACCTTAAGTCATTTATGACTTGTTGATACTGGCAGTTTGGTGTCTTCGTCTTTAGTTTGAGTTTTGTGTAAGTTTTTGTGATTTGAATCTCCTAAAATTTAAATGATTGACTTTGGTCAAAATACTAAGTGAACGACCTCAAAATGCAATTTTGATAGTTTTGTTAGATAAAAAACGTGGAGCTTGGTCTACAAAGACCTTTTTCTAGGGTCGCGAGGCTTCTGGATCAATGCGAGCCAACTTATGGGATTTGACTTAAAATGGAATTTGGATATGAGCCTACTCTTTGTTGAGACAACATCGATTGGAAGTTTTGACACTATTGAGTGCAAATGCCAAATTTGATGGGGTACAATTTCTCATTTGTTTGCATGAAGTTCCTAAAATATTTTGAACAACCTATCAGAGATTTTGAGGCTTATTACATACGCTAATGCTACATTAATTGGTGCACCACATGTCCCTTTTTGCATTTGTGTGCCTAAGGTCACATTCATGGAGGCCATTGACCTTGGCCTTCACATTTTTAGGGTTGATGTCATGATTGTGAAGGCATATTGCTTGTGCATCGCATTTGTATGGTCTCCATGATTACAAAAAGTAATCACCTCGACTTTTTACATTTGCAAGAAAACTTCCACATCCACGATAAAGGACAGAGGTTAACCTTCATATTGACCACCATGTTCATGGCCAAGGGCCTATGATCACAAAGGACTCTTTTTCTGTCTTTTATATAAAGACCAAACTCTATCAGTCATCATCCTAAAAGTTCAATATGTATTTCTTTTAAGCCAAAGAGCTTACTAGTTGCATTTTGTACGAAATTAGCATAGCTATGCTTTGGGGTGTATGGGGATCATTGATAAATTCAAACATGTTTCCTGATAGAAATATAGATGATTATTAGCAATATATTTATCCAACTAAGAATTAGGGTTGAATCCCACAAGGAATAGGTTGAAACAACTCTACTAGTTATCCTATCTTGGTTGTAAGTTCTATTTTTAGAAAACAAATAATGCAAAAAGGTAAAATTAGGGATTTTAGTACTAAGGAACTAACTAACTATAATTTTGAATAAAAATTTAACAAACTAGATCTTAGACAGTCTAACAACGGACTAGGTTTGTAGTCCCCATGACATATAACTCCATAAGCATTTAACAATGGTGATATTGTTTGTCGCGTTGCATGCAAAACTTAGCAAGCTATGTAACATCTAGTTCACCTCGTAGTCCTTTCTAAACATATCTCATTCATCACCTCTCGATCTCAAAATGCGTGCATTCTAACTCTTTCTCTTGATTTCAGTGTTACTCTCTCCTCTCAGTCTCAAATAAACTTAAACATAGTTTATCCCCCAGAACCATCCCTTTCTTTAGGTCAAACTCTTTTGCACAAGGTCAGACTCTCTGAATCTTGTTATGATCTCCTTTTCCTAAGCACTACCTCCCTCTCGAGAAAGCACCAAATATGGGAAGGTACGTAATGCTCGACTCATCAAAAACACTTTAAGATGAAGAACATTGCAATACATGAAACACAATTCGCAATAAAACCCTATGATTTCCTACTTTGTTATAGCATCATGGTTTCCACAATCCTGGTTAGGGGATTAACTTATCGAACATGCAAGAATTGAAATGAAAATCATAGTGTAGTTCATGTTTAAATTACTTACAAAGAAGAAACAATCCAAGTCTTTAGTGACATGGATAATTAAGAACCAAAAACTAGATTCTAACTTCAAACGATAAAAGAACCACACAACTACAAGTTATGAAAATTTGCTATTGTCCAGGCTTGTTGCTAGATGAAAATCCCTAGAAAAATTATGTTAAATATCATGTATTTTCAGCCTCAAGTCATGGGGAATACTGTATCTTCATGAAATAAACCTAAATTCTATTTATAATAATTAAAACCTATCCTAAAATAAGTAGGAAAAGTATCCTAAAACAAGTAGGAAAAGTATCCTAATTCATGTAGGATTTACAGTCGCATAATGTTTCACGAGCATGACCATGAAAGGCACATATGGCTCATGGAAAGAAATATGGTCCATCGATGGAGTCATGGGTATGAGTTCCAAATATGAATGAAATTTAGAATTTTTGAAAGACAACCCACGACCAATAAGATGGCCCGTAGTCCGCTACATAGACCTTGGTTAGCCTTCGTAGATGAGGTCTAAGAAAGCAAAACAAGTTCCAAGTGTGAAAGGACTCCACAAGGTCATTCAGAACTTGTGGATTGAAGTATCGCATGTGGATAGGGGCTTCGTAGTTATTAACTAGTTTTTGAAGATTGGAAAATGAGAATAGGGTGATTAGAACAGTGACTCGTGGTTCCCTCCATGGCCCATAATTGGGATCTCGTGGATTGAATTCGGCAATTTTAATGAAGGGCAATTTTGTCCTTTTTGTCAATCCTAAACCTAAACTACATTATTTTTTGTGACTCTTTAGGCCCCTATTCAGACCTTAAAGCCATAAAATCCCTATTCTTTTCCATTATTCCACTTTTTCAAAAATCCTAAGGCATTAATCTCTCATAGAACAAGGCAAGGAGGCTGGGGTTTTCAAGGGCCTCTTCTATAATAGCAAATTCCTTCCTCATGGGCTTATCTAAGGTATGTGAGTTAATTTGTATTTCTCCGACAAAGACCTACATAGAAAGTTTTAACCTTTTCTTTAAGTTCCTTAAATATTAACATGCATGCTAAAATGATTTCATGATGTTTTATTATGTATTTTACCCCTAATGTTACTATATAATGTTATACCAAGTATTTTCATGAGTTTTTAGTTAAGGTGATGACCCCAATGATTAATATTTTGAATGATGATGTGTGGGTTATTTTGTATGTTCTAAAGTAAATATGATTTTCCTATGTTCATGCATGACCCATATGGTCTATAAATGTTTCCAACCTATGAAAAACCCACTAAGTTTCAAGTCAATTCTTGCGTGATATATGATAATGAATAGGGCATAAAAGAATTATACTTGTCAAAGATATAAGCATGGTAGTAATGCCCTTAATAATATTTATGATTGTCTCCAAGATGAAAAGACAATTCTCACTTGGTGGTTCCTTAAGTTTTGAGCTACTCATGAGATTGCTACTTATGATTCTAAGTGACATAATTTGACTAAGTATATATTTTAATGCTTTCATGGGATGACTTAGCACCGAATGAGGCATTAAGGTGGGGTTCAATAAGGGAACCCTAGAAGAAACCCTTTGCCCCATTAATTATGTGCCAACATAGATGCCTTGTAGTCTAGGCTAGTTGATCTATGTAGGCTATTTGTGATATATGATGATGCATTCTATGTGATGGAGTTTCCCTCGGTAAGTGGTCTTCCTATGCCAACGTAGGAGGTTATGTTGAATTCCATTTAGTAACTCACATGGTCTTAAATATCGATTACAATTTATTCTAACAAAAGTGTGATATCAGTGTCTTCGTTTCATCACATTTGTTTTATTTATGCATTAGTTTCACTCATATTAAAGTAATTTCTTGTGTATACTTAAACTCATATAAAGGTTACCTTTACAGTTTCATGCATTAAGTTTTTACCTTATAAATGATGGCATTATAATTTTATACTTGCATTGCATCTCACATACTTATTACATTCCAAAAGTACTAACACATACTTTTCCTACATGATATCACCATATAGGGACGAGCGCTCCTCTCCTGGCTAGTGGCTAGTTCTTCTGATGCTCAAAGACTCATTTTATTGTAGTGAGGTCTTAGTTTGAGACTCAACCTAGTTTCCTTTCTTGCTATGCATTTTGGACAAGATGTATTTTGTGAGTTTTAAATTGGAAGATTTTACTTTCTATGTTCAAATTTGGGATTTTTTCCATTTGAATAAAATCAAATATTACTCGTTCTCATTTATCCATGTTTCAGATGGTATGTTTATGGACACTATGTATGTTAGAAGATGATATTTTAAATTCAAATGATGTCCCTTAGCCCCTATCCCATTTACTTCCATAAATATATGAGTTTATGCCTATGAATGTTTTACATGCTAAGATGTCTTGGGTGAGGTGCCTATGGGTATCTCATTCATCGTGTGATGACTAGGCCCTAGGCTTGGGTCATTATAAACTTGGTATCATAGTATGAGATTTTAAAATATTCCTTAGATGTCCAAATATATCATGTTAAGTATAGTCTCATTCAAAGTTGTGAAGTGCACCACAACCATGAATGAGAGGTTATGAGGCATTTAGGAAAATCTTACCTTCCTTATTATTCATTTCATACCTTTAGAGTTGTTTAAGGTTCTTCTATGACTAACGATGATCTCCTTGTTATTTCTAGATCATGCCACCAAGAAGAAATCCAAAACAAAGGAACACACCCGACCAATAAGCCCCTCCACTACAACAAGTTGATGGGGTGTCTCATGCGGAGTTTAGAGTTTCATTCACCATGCTTACCCAAGATTGGGCTAATCAATACAATAGGGATATTACATTCCTCTCTAATTTCCTACTCCAGCTACATGGGTTAGAGATTTTATTAGGATGAGTCCCCCATAGTTCCATGGTTCCAAGGTGGAGGAGGATCCAATCAACTTTGTTGATGAGGCTTACTGGATAGTCATCATAATGGGAGCTCCCTCAGAGCAGAAGGATGAGTTGTTGGCCTACCAACTAAAAGGGGTGGCAAATATATGGTATGAACAATGGGTGGAGAAAAGTGGTGAAAGAGCGGGTCAAATTGAATGGGAAGAGTTTAAGGGTGCTTTCTTGGACCAATTCTTTCCAATAGAATTAAGGGATGCTAAGGTAAACGAATTCATCAATCTTAGGCAAGGACCCATAAGCGTGAGGGAATATGTTGTCAAGTTCACCAAACTCTCCAAATATGCCCCTTTCAGGAGAGCATATTTAAGAGCCCAGATGAGCAAGTTCATATCTGATTTATCAAACTTAGTGTCAAAGGAGTGAAAGACAACCATGCTCGTGAAGGATATGGACATTTGTCAATTGATGATGTACGTCAAAAAATTGAGGAGAAAAAGTTAAGGGAGAGAGCAACGAAGTCCAAGAGGACTCAAATTGATGGTGGGAGATATTCTCACCAAAGGAGTGGAGGCCATAACAAGTTCTAAGGTGGCCAAAAGCAAGGCCGCTAAAGGTCCACCAATACTCTTTCTCCCCGATCTATCATATGTGTGACTCATTTAGATTATGAGTTGGCACAAAAGTAAGAAAACCAGACAAGGGGATAGTTTTAAAGGCGCAGACTCTTAATTTCCCTAATTATGGGAGGCCCCACAAGGGAGAGTGCTTAGCCGACACAAATGCATGTTTCAAGTGTGGAAAGCCCAAGAACCATGAAAATGATTATAGTAGTGGAGGTGAAAGGCCCCAAGGCTAAGTAAGGCAAGTTCAAGTTGCCCCAAGGACCAATCGTTTCTACGCTCTTCATGGCTGACAAGAAGTTGAAGAGTCCCCATATATTGTTACTGGTATGTTGAAAGTTTATAATTTTTATGCATATGCATTGTTAAATATCGGAGAAAACTTGTCATTTATTACTCCTTTCCTTGCAAATAGATTCCATGCATGTCCTGAAATCCATAATGAGCCTTATGAGGTATGAACCCCTATAGGAGAGTCCATTGTCACACGAAAGAGTTTATAGAAATTGCCCCATTTCCATCTTCCATAAAGTTGTCCCTTATGACTTAGTATAATTCTCTATGGTTGACTTTGATGTTATACTAAGTATGGATTCATTTCATGCTTCTTATGACTCTATAGATTGTTGGACTCGTAAAGTCAAGTTCCAATTTCCAAATGAGTCTCTTCTTGAGTAGGAGGGTAGAAATTCTTTATGTAGAGGTCGGTTTGTTTCCTTTATAAAGTTCCAGAAAATAATCTCAAAGGGATGCATATACCATCTAGTAAGGGTCAAAGATATCACTTCCAAAGTTACTTCTCCTAAGTTGATTCTATTAGTTAATGAGTTTCTTGATGTCTTTCTGAATGACTGACTCGGTGTTCTTCCCAAAGAGGAAATAGATTTCAGCATATACTTCTTACCCGATACTCAACCTATCTTAATTTCTCTTTATAGAATGGCTCCCACAGAGTTGAAAGAATTAAAGAAACAATTGAAAGATTTGTTGGAAAAGGGTTTATTAGACCTAGTAGGTCTCCATGGGGTGCTTCAATTTTGTTTTTAAGAAAGAATGGCGGGCCACTCCACATGTGCAAAAACTACTGGTAACTCAATATGGTCACAATTAAGTATAAATATCCTCTCCAAAGAATAGATGACTTTTTTGACCAATTGCAAAGGGCTACAAATTTGTCCAAGATTGAATTAATAGTTTGGGTATCACCAACTAAGAGTGAGAGAGAGTGATATTCCTAAGATAGCTTTTTGGACTAGATATGGTCACTTTGAACTTGTGGTAATGTCTTTTGGTCTCACTAATGCACTGGCTATCTTCATAGACCTTATGAATAGGGTGTTCAAGCCCTACTTTGACATGTTCATAGTGGTGTTTATTGATGATATCCTTAACTACTCCTAGAGTGGGGAAGAACATATGGAGCACTTGAGAGTGGTGCTACAAACTCTAAGAGAGAAAATACTCTTTGTAAAACTTGACAAGTGTGAGTTTTGGCTAAGTGAGGTTGCCTTCCTTGAGCATGTGGTGTCGAGTGATGGCATCAAGATTGATCCTGAAAATATGGAACCGATGAGAAATTGGCCAAGGCCATTGACTCCTACAGATATTAGGAGTTTATTGGGCCTAGCCGGGTATTACAGGAGGTTTGTGGAAGATTTATCCTCTATTTCATCCCTGCTATTTTGAGTTGACTCAAAATAAAGTGATGTACATGTGGACGGATGAGTGTGAGAGGAGTTTCAAAACCTTGATGGGTTTGTTATCTTGACCTTGCTAGAGGGTAATGATGGGTTTGTTATCTATTTTGATGCTTCAAGGATTGGGTTGGGGTGTGTGTTCATGCAACATGGTAAGGTCATTATTTATGCCTCAAGATAATTGAAGGTACATGAGAAGAACTATCTAACTCATGATGTCAAACTGGGTTGTAGTATTTTCTTTGAAAATTTGGCATCACTACTTGTATAGGATTCATATCGATGTCTTCACTGATCACAAGAGCCTTCAATATGTGTTCACCCAAAGGGATCTTAACTTGAGGCAATAGAGGTGGTTAGAGCTTCTCAAGGACTATGATATGAAAAGGAAAGATAGAAGTTTTCTCATAAGGGGGAGATGGTGTACTCTGATATCAAAGGAGATTGTGTGTGCCAAATGATAGTGAGTTAAAGAAGTTGATATTACAAGAGGCTCACAACTCTTGATATTCTTTTCATCCCGGTTCTATAATAATGTATAGAGATTTGAGAGAGGTCTATTGGTGGAATGGAATGAAGAGGTATATTGCAAAGTTTATGTTCGAGTACTCCAATTGCTAACAAGTCAAGATTAAGCATCAAAGGTAGGGTAGCCTAGTTCAAGATATTCATATTCCTACTTGGAAGTGGAAAGAAGTTAATATGACTTTGTAGTGGGTTTTCCTAAGACAAAGAAGTATGTTGATTCCATATGAGTGATAGTGGATCATATGACAAAGTCGGCTAACTTATTACTGGTCAAAATGACATTCAATGTCAAAGACTATGCTCACATGTATATTCGAGAATTGGTGAGGTTTCATGGGATTTCATTATCTATTGGTGTCCAATTTACCTCCCATTTTTGGATATCTTTTCAGAGGGACCTTGGTACTAAGGTGAACTTAAGTACAACCTTCTATCCCAAAATCAATGAGAAAGCCAAGAGAACCATTTGAACATTGTAAGATATGTTGAGAGCTTGCGCATTGGAGTTCAAGGGGAGTTGGGATGACATTTGCCTCTCATCAAGTTTGCCTACAATAATAGTTACCATGCAAGCATCGAGATGGCACCATTTGGGGGCAGTGTATGGTAGATGATGTAGATCCCCTATTAGGTGGTTTGAAGTTGGTGAGATGGCCTTACTAGGACCGGACTTAGTCAAGGATGTGATGGAGAAGGTGAGACTCATAAGGGAAAAGTTGAAAATGTCCCAAAGTTGGTAAAATTCCTACTCTACTGTGAGTAGGAGGGATCTTGAGTTCAACATTGGTTATTGGGTCTATTTGAAAGTGTCTCTTATGAAAGGTGTGATCCAGTTTGGCAAAAAGGGAAAATTATGCCCTAGGTATGTAGGGCCTTATAAGGTGGTGAGAAGAGTTGGCAAAATGGCATATGAGTTGGAGTTACCTATGGAAATGAATTTGATTCATTTGGTCTATCGTGTGACAATCTTAAGAAAGTTTATAGGCGATGCAGACTCCATAGTTCCCTTGGATGATGTGAACATTGAAGAGAACTTGAATTATGAAGAAGTACTAGTTGAAATTCTAGACCGACAAGTAAAGAAGCTAAGGAAAAAGGAAGTTGTATTCGTTAAAGTACTTTGGAGAAATCATCAAGTTGAGGGTGCAACATGGGAAGCGGAAGCGAACATGATGAAGTACCCGTATCTATTCCACTCTACTCAAGCCTAAGGTATTAAGTTCTCCTTGCCCAAAATCTCTAATTTCTTGCATTTTAGTTTTGCATGATGCATACGTTTATTTTCTTGTTTATGGACTGCTTTAAGACCAATCTTAAGTATGGATTTTGAAAATTTGATAAAAATATGTTTAATTGCATTTTGCATGCATATTGGGTTATTAGCTGATGTTTAACTCCTTCGAGCCTATGTTTATGTACATTCGGGCACGAATGTTCCCAAGGGGGAGATATTCTCAAGTTAGGAGCCTAGAAAGTGTAGAAGAGTTTGGCTGGAAATCCTCAGGGTTCAGTTCACGAAGCCAAAGTTCATGGCCCATAATTTGAACCATGAGTCGTAAACCAGGTTCGTGGATGAGAGCCTCAGAAAGTTGAGATTTTCCAAGTGTAAAGTGGTCCACAAAGGGAACATACGGCCCATGGAAAGAAACATGCCCCATCGATGGAGTTGTGGGTGTGAGTTCCAAACATGAAGGAAATTTGGAGTTTCTAGAAGTTAACCCACGAGCAACAAGACGACCTATGGTTAGCCTTTATAGATGAGATCCTAGAAAGCATAAATTTTGCCAAGTGTGGAAGCACTCCATGAGGCCATCCATGACTCGTGGATTGAATTACGTCCCTAGGGTTTTCATGGTTGGTAGTTGGTAATCAATTTCTAAATATTGGAAAAGGAGAATAGGATTATGAGAACCACAAATCATGGTTCCATCCACGACTCATAATTGGGGTCTCATTGATTGAATTTGGTAGTTTTAATGAAGGGTAATTTTGTCCTTTCTGTCAATCCTAAACCTAAACTACGTCATTCTTTCTGAATATTTAGGCCCTTATTCAGACCTTAAAGCCCTAGAATCCTTATTCTCTTCCATAATTCCACTTTCTCACAAATCCTAAGGCATTCATCCTCTCCAAGAACAAGGCAAGGAGGGTAGGGTTTTTGAGGGTCTCTTCTATAATAGAAAATTCTTTTTTATAGCCTTACCTAAGGTATGTGAGTTGGTTTGTGGGTCTCTTTTCACCCACAGAGTCCTACATTGAAAACTTGTACCTTTTCATTAAGTTCCTTAAATATTACCATGCATGCTAATGATGATTTCATGATGTTTTATGACTTATTTTACCCCTAATGTTACTATGTAATGTTATACCAAGTATTTCCATGAGTTTTTAGTTAAGGGTGATGACCCTAATGATTAATGTTTTAAATGATGATGCGTAAGCTATTTTGTATGTTCTAACGTAGGCATGATTTTCCTATGTTCATGCATGACCTATATGGTCTATAAATTTTTCCAACTTATGACTAAGCCCTGTATGTTTCAAGTCATGTCTTGTATGATATATGATAATGAATAGGGCATAAAAGAAAGATTTCAAGTTGATACATTTCAAAGATATAAGCATGTTAGCAATGCCCTTAATAATATTTATAATGGTCCCTAAGATGAAAGGACAATTCTCACTTGGTGGTTCCTTAAGTTTCAAGCTACTCATGAGATTGCTACTTATGATTCTAAGCATTATAATTTGACTAAGCATATGTTTTAAAGATTTCATTAGATGACTTAGCACCGAATGAGGTATTGAGGTAGGGTTCGATAAGGAAACTCTAGAAGCAACCGTTTACCCCACTAACTATGTGCCGCCATAGGAACCCTTGTAGGCTAGGCTAGTGGATCCACGTAGGCCATTTATGATATATGATGATGCATTCTATGTGATGGATTTCCACCTGGAAAGTGGTCTCCCCGTGCTAATGTAAAGTATTATGTTGGATTCCATTTAGTACCTCACATGGTCTTAAATGACGGTTATGGTTTATTCCCACAAAAGTTTGATATTGATATCTTTGTTTAATCATATGTGATTCGTTTATGCATTACTTTCACACATATTGACCGTAATTCCTTATGCATGCTTAATCTCATATATAGGTTGCCTTTACCATTTCATGTATTAAAACCTTCTCCTTATAAATGATGGCATTACAATTTTATACTTGCACTGAATCTCACATACTTAGTACATTCCAAAAGTACTAATGCATATTCTACCTACATGATATCACCATGTACGGACAAACGCTCTTCCCTAGGCTTATGGCTAGTTCTTCTGATGCCCCAAGACTAGTTTTATTATGGTGAGCACTTAGTTTGGGACTCAACCTATTTTTCTTCTTGCTACGTATTTTGGACATGATGTATTTTGTAGTTTTTAAATGGGAGGCTTTTACTTTCTATGTTCAAAATTTGGATTTTTTTCTATTTGAAGGAAACAATCCATTACTAGTTCTTGTTTATCCATATTTTAGATGGTACGTTTATGGACACTTGTTTGTTAGAAGATGATTGTTTATATTCAAATGATGTCCCTTAGACTTTATCCCGTTTACTTTTGCAAACTTTGAGTTTATGCCTATAAATGCTTGACGTCCTAAGATGGTTTAGATGAGGTGCCTATGGGTGTCTCATTTGTCGTGTGATGACTAGGACTTAGGCTTGGATCATTACAACTTGACTCTTTTCATACCTCAACTTTTCTACTTTTCCTTGTAATAGCCATCCTCAACTTAGGCTTTTAGCCTGAATTGAGGTGCACAATGTCTTGAAAAGGACTAGGGCCAGCAATAAGCCACTCTCAACACAGTCATGCTTCATTCAACAAGATGTCAACTAGACAGTGTACGCAATGTTTTACAAGGATCAGATCAAGTTAGTTAGGTTGAGATACAGGCACATACAAGAGTTTTTGAAAATTATTTAAATTGGGGCAATTTTTACACAAAAACATTGTAGGTTACTATAGACTCCAATAAATACATGTATTTACAAAATGAAAAGACTTAAACATGTCAGTTACACTAGATAGTACGCTTGAGAGAAAACAAACATGAAAACAAAAACTTGAAGCGTTCAGGATGCCCCACCCCTCAAACAAAACTATGCACTTTCCCCAGTACATGTCAAATCAAAATATAAGATAAGGGAAGTGATCATACCTGCAATATCTTAGACATCAATAATAGTGTACTTGATTACTCAAAATTCATCAATTATCCTTATGGGTTACCTATGCAGCGCTTGATTTATTATCTCGATACGACATACCCAAAGTTGTAATCATATTTCAGTTCTAGAATTTGGAATAGTGTCACTAGGCAACGCACCATTCTTCTCATCCTTCTAATAGATTTCGGTAGCTCAAAGGCCATAGGTAAGTAGAGATACACCCTTACTCTGAGTGTCTGGCATGCACAACTTGTTCCCTACATAGAATCCAAACAAAAAAAAATGTATAATCCAAAATTAAAACTAAAACCAAAATAGAAAACTAGTAGAATATTTCAAAATCGTATTCTCCGGCAATGACGTCATGTTTATAACATTCAAACATACTTCCTGATAGAAATATGGATGGTCGTTAGCAATATATTTATCCAACTAATAGTCAGGGTTGAATCCCACAAGGAATATATTGAAATAACTCTACTAGTTATCCTATCTTGGTCGTTGGTTATATTTCCAGAAAATAAATAATGCAAAAAGGTAAAATTGGGGATTTTAGTACTAAAGAACTAACTAACTATAATTTTGAATACGAATTTAACAAACTAGAGCTTAGACAGTGTAACAACGGACTACATTTGCGGTCCACATGACATATAACTCCATAAGTATTTAACAATGGTGATATTGTTCGTTGCGTTGCATGCAAAACCTAGCAAGCTATGTAACATCTAGTTCACCTTTTGGTCCTTCCTAGACATATCTCATTCATCACCTCTCGATCTCAGAATGCGTGCATTCTAATCCTTGCTCTTTATTTTAATGTTACTCTCTCCTGTCGATCTCAAGTAAACATAGACATAGTTTATCCCCCTAAATCCATCCCCTTCTTCAGGTTAGACTCTATTGCACGAGGTCAGACTCTCTGAATGCTGTTGCGTTCTCCTTTTCCTAATCACTACCTCTCTCTCGGATAAGCAATGAATATGAGTGGGTTGTTAATGGTTGACTCATCAAGAAAGACTTTAAGACGAAAAACATCATAATACATGCAATACAAGTCACAATAAAACCCTACGTTTGCCTTTTTTTATAGTATTATGGTTCCCACAACCCTAATTGTGGGTTTAACTTATCAAACTTGCAAGAATCGAAATGCAAATCATATTGTAGTTCATGTTTAAATTAATTAAAATTAAAAACCAATCCAAGTCTTGAGTCACACCGATAATTGAGAACCAAAAATTAGATTCCAACTTCGAATGATAAAGGAAACACACAACTAAAAGTTATGCAAATTACTACTATCCAGACATGTTGCTGGATGAAAATCCTTGGAAAGATTATGTAAAATATCATGTGTTTTCAGACCCATGTCATCTGAAATAATGTATCTTCAAGAAATAAACCTAAGTTATATTTATATTAATTAAAACCTATCCTAAAACGAGTAGAAAAAGTATCCTAAAACAAGTAGGAAAAGTATCCTAATTCATGTAGGATTTCCAATTGCATAATGTTTCACGGGCATGACCACGGCACATGGTCCTTTTCATGCCCCATCTTTGCCTTCTGTGATGTTCAACTTGTCCTGAAAATTGTCCAAAATTATTTCCTCTTCATGAGCACCTTCATGACTCGTAAAGGTGTTCACGAGTTGTGGAAGGCTGCTATGGTATTTGCCTTTTTCATATGCACTTTGTTTCTACTTTTGTACCTTTCATGGAAGCTCGTAGAGTGCACCAAAATTCATTCAAGGTATTGTTGTAAGTCCCTTTCCCATGTTCCTAGACGTATTCATCTGGATGGGCAGTTTCAGGACCCTTTAAATACACCATATATCGTGAACCCCTCCGTGGTGTGTGTTCTTGTTCCTTTTTGTTCTATTTTGTATTAATTTCTCCTGGACAACTTAGTTGCTACTTCTCCTCATCCTCACACCATCAAATGAGTTGCATAACTGGTCATAGTCAATGCAAAATTCCCAACATAACATCTTCAATTCACTCCACGACAAGGTATCTTGAATGCTTCCGAGATGGCTTGACGATTGTGTATTTAATCATTGTTTTAGCTTTCCAAGGCTTTCCAACCTCTCAATTATATTAAATCATTATCATGGCCTTTCCACGTTCATCCACAAGTGGCTCCTTTCATACTTAAGTCAATTTTAGCTTCAAATAAGTCCAATATCCACAAATCCAATGAAATCTTCATTTTCCTACAAATCAACATAAAATACATATTAAACTAACAAATTCACTTAAGAACTTACAATAATTCTATGTTTTAAGGGTCGTAAAATTCATATTTTCATGACTTATCAATCATCGAAGACTACTCTTTGGGGTAATTTCTTTTCTAAAGGGGCTACCCAAGCTTTTCCATTGGTACTTTAATGGTGATTTTCTTGCATGGTCTGTTTTAGCTTTAGCTCTGAATAAGCCCATTTTGGAAGCTCAAATTCCTTGACCTATTCATGACCTTTTGATGGAGTGAAATTTAGGGTTCCTAATGTGGGTCCCATATTTTCATTTTCACTTAATTTTAGATCTGTCTCCAAGTGATTTTGATATCAAAATATTTGTATTGATATTATGATCAATATGTTAATAGATTAGTGTTGTCTGAAGGTGATCCAGAAGGGAAAAGCTTCAGTTTAGCGAATTAAAAGCATACATGTTTGTCTTCGAGGTAGGCTATGGTCTACATTCTTTGATTGAGGTTTGTTAGATAATAATAGTATAAATGGCTGTTTTTCTCAAATTTATGAGTGAAACGTTATATGTTTTCTTTCACATTCAATAGTTTAGGTGTGAAAAAAAAAATTAAAGATAGTTTAGATGTGTTTTTTTAAAATAAAAGCTTCTTTTCATTATTATCTTTTGGGATAAGTAAATAATATTTAAGAAGGTTCCTTTCATTATTACTAGTGAAGGAGCCCGTGCTTCGCGCAGTTTTATATTTGTAACTATAAATATATAATTGATATTGTTGTAAACTTTTTAAATAAAAATATTTTATTAGAAACAAAATTTTGATGGTGCATAAAAAATCGTGACTAAATTAAGAAGATATCTATAACACTAAATATCATATTTATATATTATAATAATTCTTCACAATACGAGAAGTAATGAAATTAAAATTAAATACTTCAAAGTACATAACTGAACCAAGCCACAAAATTGATGTTGAATTAGTAGTGGGTAGGGTCAGGGTTCATCCAAATCTTCTTCGGAAGAAAATTATAATATTTATGTATGTTTAAAATTATTTTTACATATATAAAATAGACGATGAATTTTATTTGACTACTCCATCTATTTAATTCTTCATATTTTAAATTGTGAGAAAAAATTTTGTCTTCGCCATGGGAACATATTTCTTATCTAATTTGTTTTGATCATTTTAGAATTCTATATAATGTCTTTAATTTTGTTATGTTTGTGAAGATTCAAATATAACTTTTGTAGAATTTTAAAATAAACAAAACAAATTATTAGATATGAATAATTTGAATATCATATATTAGTGTAAAAGTAAGAAAATTGAAGCGGGTAAAGTTGTCTCACATTTACAAGAAAACTGCAGTTGAATAGCCGCTCTTCATTGTTCAATATTACTCAATACTCATACATGTAACCTTGGCATGAGAAAGTTTAGAATTGAGAAAAGGAAGAGGAAACCAAGTGTATGAATGCGTCCAAGAGGAAGAAGTAATTTTAAATGGGAAAGGAAGTGTTACACTCGGTAAAATTACCCAAATACCCTTAGATGAGTGACACTCACATAACTTATCTTCCCAAACTCCGTTGGAAAATTTGAGGTCGAAAATGTGATCAGCCCAAAAAATTGTGTGGGAAAATAGTTCTACTTGATTTTTAGAGCAACCGGATAGAAAGATAATTTTTTGAAGCCAAAATGCAATTCCAAAAAAGTGTGTGATATATCTGCATCGTGGACTTACACATGGTTGTGATCCCTTTATTTTTTATGAGATTGGAAAATTGATCAAAAACGTTTTAGAGAAAAATGTATTGGTATGTGATAGGTTTGTGTCGCAGACCTGGTCCACAGATCTGTAACAACGAAGTTCAAAATTTTAAAACTTACGAGGAGCATTCCAGACATTTTTTCACTCCTCCTACACTTAATCCATGATTAATATAGGTCATTTTTATCTAAAAAGGATTCCTAAACCCATTCTAAAGTCTCATATGCTAAAATCAAGAGAAGACTTTGAGTGAAGAAGAGGAGAAAGAGTTAGGGTTCAGAGGATTGAGGCTAACTTCTTGCGAAGTTGATTGGAAAACTTTACACCAGGGATGTAAAGCTAACCTAAAGCACTAAATTGGTCTTCCATGTAACCCTTGATTGATATAGATCAATAGATAAGAGTATCCACTCGACTCATTAACTATGCCGCCAAACGTAGGTGAGGATAAACCTGCTAAGTTGGATGTTTCCTCTTGAGTTGATCAGTCTCTAAAATAATAGAGGACTTGTTCAATTGTTTAGATCCATGATGGATTTGAGTTGTTCTTACCTTGGCAAGGTATGGAAGGTTGTGGCAACATCAATGGGATTTTTATATGATCACTTGTTCATAAGTGACTGTTGTCGGATAAGAGAAACTCCCAGATAGGTTCTATACTGATAGTACTCTGAGTCAGTTTGATTGGATTGGATTGGATTAGATTAGATTCAGATTATATTTGATTGGTATTGAGTGGTCATTGTCCAGTATTTATTCTTACTTTAGATAGACATTCGACATTCTAATTGAGTATTTTATGAGTTGATGTTATTCTATGTTATTCTACCTATATCTATTCCATTCAGCCATTTTACACACTCGTACATTTCACATGTTGACGTTCATTTGGACTGCATCATTTCATGATTCAGAGACAGATATTAGAGATCATCAACAAGCACTTTGTTGAGGATCTTTCTCTACTTTTCAGTTGATTGGTGAGTCCTCTCTTATCTCGGAAGATGCACATTATTTATTTCATCTAGGTATAGAGTTAGACTTTAGATTTGCTTATTTAGATTTAAGGTAGTCATGAGCCTGTCATTGGCACCATTGAAAAGTTGATAGAGACTTCATAGACTAGAGTGCAATTTGTTTTGAGTTGAATACATATTTTGGGCTAGTTTCTTTCATATTAGTCATATTGAGTTGACTTAATATTTTATATTTAGATTGCTCGTCTTTTGCTTTCATAGGCTTTTGTTGATTTGTTTACCATACTGATTTAATGAATGTGATGATGCCAAGTGGTTTACTTGTGAGCCAAAAATTAGTTTTGAGTGTCAGCTACGCCAAGGGTACCTTCCTAGGGTACGACAAACTTGGTATCAAAGAACAGAGTTCAACATTCCTAGGGAGTCTATGAAGTCGTCTCTAGTAGAGTCTTGTTCATAGGTGTGTTGTGCACCACACTTCATGAGTAGGAGGCTATAGGACATTAGGAATTTTTACACTTCTTTCATATTCTGATTTGTGGGATAAAGTTAAATCTCTATGAAAGCTCACTTCTAACTCGTGCATTACGCATTTGCATAATTGTGATCATGCCCCCAAGAACAGTTGTTAGAGGAAAAGGGTGTTCTACAAGACGAAATGTTAACTAGTTTGTGCCCCAGAATTAGGATGAACCTATAGGCCCAGCTGTCCTTGAACAGCCACCACAGGATGATACCTCAAATGTTGAGCTTTGCCAATCCATCCATACCTTGGCCTAGGCTGTAACAGTACCTGCTGCTAGAAAGGGATCAAGCAGGCAGGATGCACAGGATACATCCATAGTTTAGAAGTTTCTGAGAATGAATCCACCTGAGTTCACGGGGTCTACGCCCAATGAGGATCCTGAGAACAACGCTGATAAGCTCCAGAAAGTGTTTCAGGTGATGCATGTTGCATATGGCTGATGTTGAAAGTGTTTAGTTGGACGCCTACTAGCTCAAAGGTGTTTCCAGACTGTGATTTGATCATTAAAAGAGGAACAGAGGAGAGGGAGCCCCAATCTTTACGTGGACAGTGTTCGAGGAAGCTTTCTTGGGTCGCTTCTTTCTGAGAGAGCTAAGGAAGGAAAAGGTAAGAGAGTTATTGAATCTGAAACATAGCTCTATGACTATACAGGAATATGGACTGAAGGTCACCTAGATATCCTACTATGCTCCAGACATGGTCGCAGATCTGAGAGGAAGAATGGGTTTATATGTTGATGGTTTGAACATAGGACCAAAGAAAAATGGAAGGGGAGCTATTCTTGTGAGTGATATGGACATTGAAAGGATGATGAATTATTTACAGCATATTAATAAGGAGAGTTAGTGGAATAGGGACGAGTACAAAAATAAGAGCGCTAAAACATCCATCCATGAGGTTGGAAAAAGAGGGAATGGGAATGGCAACAGGTTTCAATCAGGGCCAGCACCATCATTTATTAGTGCACCTATACCCAAAAATAGGAATGAGCAAAGGTCTCAAAATTTTAGAGCCTAGGGATCTCAGTCAGAGGCTAGTGTGGCTCAAGGTTCATAGGATAAGCCACCATGTGGTAAGTGCAGTAAAATGCACTTGGGAAAATACCATGAGAGATTTGATGCATGCTATGACTATGGTCAACTGGGTCATTTTCAAAGGTATTTTCCCAAATGGGTTGATAAGGCTCAATCTTCTACCCCAGCCCCACCAACTAAAGAAAATTAGAAAGGTACTACTTCAGGCACAAGTGGAGCTACAAACCATTTGTATGCAATGGGTAGTTACCAAGATCATGAGAACTCCCCAGATATTATGACGGGTATGATTTGAGTCTTTACTCTTGATTTTTATGTTTTAATGGATCCTGATGCCATATTATTCTTTGTGTCTCCTTAAGTGGATAGTAGATTTTATAGCACTCCTGAGTGTCTTTTTGAACCTTCCAGTGTGTCTACTCTTATTGGTGAGTCTATCTTAGCTGAGAGGATTTATACATATTATGTAGTATTCATCCATCATAGGGATACCCGTATTGATTAGATAGAGTTGGAGATGATTAATTTCAATTTGAGCCTTGGCATGGATTGGTTTCATGCTTGTTATGCATCCATTGATTGTAGGACCCAAAACATTAAATTTCAATTTCCAAATGAACTTGTCCTAGAATGGAAGGGTGATTTTGTTGCACCTAAGGGTAAGTTTATTTTCTACCTTTGGACCAGAAAGCTAATCTCTAAAGTTATATCTATTACCTCATACAAGTTAAGACTGATGATGTTGGGTCTCCTACTCTTGAGTCGGTCCGATTGTGAATGATTTTCCTAAAGTGTTTCCTAAGGATCTGCATGAAGTCCCTCTTGATAGGGAGATTGGATTTGGGATTGATATTCTTCCTAATACTCATCCCATCTCTATTCCACCTTATAGAATGGCTCTTATTGAGTTGAAAGAGCAGTTGAGAGATTTTCTAGAGAAGGGCTTTATTAGGCTAAGTGTTTTTTCTTGGGGTGCTCCTGTCTTATTCCTACGAAAGAAAGATGGATCTCTCAGAATGTGTATTGATTATATACAGCTAAATAAGGTCACTATAAAGAATAAATATCCTCTCCCCAGGATAGATGACTTGTTTGACCAATATCCTTTCCCCAGGATAGATGACTTATTTGACCAACTTCAGGGTTCCTTTTATTTCTCAAAGATAGACCTCGGATCGGGTTACCATCAGTTGAAGGTGAGGCAATGTAATATCCCAAAGACAACTTTTAGGACCCTTTATGTCCATTTTGAGTTCTTAGTTATGTCCTTTGGGTTGACTAATATTCTTGTAGCCTTCATAGATTTTATTTAACAGAGCATTCAGACAATACCTTGACATGTTTGTGATTTTATTTATCAATGACATATTGATGTATTCAAAAAATGAAGAGGAGTATTCCAAGCACCTTACAATTGTTCTCCAAACTCTCAAAGACCGTGAGTTGTATGCAAAATTTTTGAAGTGTGAGTTTTGGCTCAGGTCTATGGCTTTTTTAGGCCATATTATCTTGGGCAATGGTATTCGGGTAGACACCCAAAATATTGAAGCAGTTAAGAATTGGCCTAGATAAACCACTCCGACTGGCATAGGATATTTCTTGGGGTTGGTAGGCTACTATCGCAAGTTTGTTGAGGGATTTTCCTTCCTATCCTCACCATTGACTAGATTGACTCAAAAGAAGGCCAAGTTTCCCTAGTCTGATAAATGTGAGAAGAGCTTCCAAGAGTTGAGAAATAGATTGACTACTGCACAAATTCTGAACTTGCCTAATGGAACAGATAATTTTTTGATATATTGTGATGCGTTTAGAGTTGGACTAGGTTGTATGCTGATGCGGAGGGGAAAGGTAATAGCTTATTATTCTAGATAACTTAAGGTTCATGAGAGGAATTATCCAACACATTATCGTGAGTAGGCAGCAGTTGTATTTTCCCTTAAGATTTGGCGCCACTACTTTATATGGAGTGCATGTAGATATGTTCACTAACCATAAGAGTATGTAGTACGTCATTAGTCAGAAAGAGCTCAACCTACGACAGAGGAGATGGTTGGAGTCGCTCAAGGATTATGACATGAGCATTCTCTACCACCCAGGTAAAGCTAATATTATTGTTGATGCTCTTAGCAGGTTATCAATGGGTTACTACCCATGTAAAGGAAGGAAAGAAAGAGTTGGCCAAAGAAGTGCATAGATTAGCCTGATTGGGAGTTCAACTGAAAGAGAATGATGAAGGAGAAGTTAATGTACAAAATGGGTTTGCTTCATCCTTAGTGGTGAAGGTAAAAGAAAAGCAAGACCAAGATCCTGTCCTACTTCTGTTAAAGAAAGTTGTCCATAAATAGAAGGTGATGGTTTTCTCCAAAGGGGGAGATGGTGTGTTGAGATACCAAAGTAGATTATGTGTTTCGAACGTTGATGGTGCTCGAGATAGGATTATGGTTGAAGCCCATAGCTCTAGGTATTGCATTCATCCTGGCTCTACCAAAATGTACCATGACTTGAGAGAAGTCTATTGGTGGAGTGGAATAAAGAGGGATATTGTTGAGTTTGTTTCCAAGTTTTTGAATTGTCAACAAGTTAAAGTTGAGCATCAAAGGCCATGTGGATTGGCACAAAACATTGAGATTTCTGAATGAAAGTGGGAGATAATCAATATGGACTTCATTACCAGTTTGCCAAGGTCCCGAAAGTAGCATAATTTGATATGGGTAATTATTGATAGGATTACTAAATCGACACCCTTCATAGAAGTCAAGATGACTGACATTGCAGAAGAGTATACCAAATTGTACATCTGTGAGATTGCATGGAGTCCCCTTGTCTATCATCTTAGACGGAGTATCTCAATTCACATCTCAATTTTGGAGATCTTTCCGGAAAGGATTGGGTTCAAAGGTGAACCTTAGTATAACATTTCATCCCCAAATAGATGGCCAAGAAAAATGTACGATTTAGACATTAGAGGAAAAGTTGAGAGCCTATGTACTTGACTTCAAAGGAAATTGGGATGACCACTTACCTTTGATTGAGTATGCAAATAACAATAATTACCATGCAAGTATTCATATGGCTCCCTATGAAGCTATGCATAGGAGGAGGTGTAGATCATCAATTGGATGGTTTGAAATTAGGGAAGCTAAGTTGATTTTACCTGATCTTGTCCACCAATCGATGGAGAAGGTAAAGGTTATTAGAGAGAGGTTGAAGACTGCACAAAGCTGCTAGAAGTCCTATATTGATGTGAGAAGGAGAGACTTAGAATTTGAGGTGAAAGATTGGGTGTACTTGAAAGTACCACCCATGAAGGGTGTGATAAGATTTGGGAAAAAGGGGAAGCTAAGTCCTACATTATATTGGTCCCTACAAGATTGTGAAAAGGATTAGGAATGTTACTTATGAGTTAGAGTTGCCTTCTAAACTAGTCGTGATTCATCTGATTTTCTATGTCTCGATGTTGAAAAAATGTTTGGGAAATATTTCATTAATAATTTTCATTGATAGAATTAGATTGAAAGATAGTTTATCCTACGAAGATGTTCCGGTCCAGATTCTTGATTATCAAGTTCGCAAATTAAGAACCAAAGAGATAGCCTCAGTCAAAGTCATGTGGAGAAATTAATTTGTTGAGGAAGCCACGTGGGAATATGAGGAAGATATAAAAGTCAAGTACCCGCATCTATTCTTGTCCAATAATGAGAATGATGAAGGTAATGTCCTTACTCTTGATTTGGATTGGTTTGTCTATTCCTGAGTCTGAATAGTGATTGTCTAGATTGATAATTGGTCGATAGTTTGATTGATGGAGATGAGTCGTGATTGTTATTCGTGCCTCGATTCCATCCTTACTCTTCATTCTAGGATGAATGATTCCAAGGGAAAGATAATGTTACACCTAGTAAAATTACCAAAATACCCTTAGATGAGTGATACTCACATAACATGTCTTCCCAAATCTCATTGGTAAATCTGAGGTCAAAAATACGATCAGCACAAAATATTATGTGGGAAAATGGTCATGGTTGATTTTTAGAGAAACTAGATAGAAAGATAATTTTTCAATGCAAAAAAAATGCAATTCTTGAAAATGGCACGACAGTTCCGCGTCGCGAACTTACACTTGGTTGTGATCCATTTATTTTCTATGGGATTGGAATATTGATCAGATAATTTTTGGAAAAAATGTACTGATATGCGACAGGTATGTGTCACAGACCTGGTCCACTGATCTATACCAACGAAGATCAAAATTTTAAAACTTATGAGCAACATTCCAGATATTTCCCCACCCACTAAACTTAATCCACAACCAATATAGGTTATTTTTTAAACTAAAAAGGGTTCCTAAACTCATTCTAAAGTCCCATACGCTAAAATCAAGCGTAGACTTTGACTGAAGAAGAGGAGAAAGAGTTAGGGTTCATAGGATTGAGACTAACCTCTTGCGAAATTGATTGACAAACTTCATACCAGGTATGTAATGCTAACCTAAATCATGGAATTGTTCTTCCATGTGCCCCTTGATTGAGATAGATCGATAGATGAGAGTATTGAGTCATCATGCATGATTTTATTAAATGTTTTCTTGCAAATTTTATACATCATATGTATTTTACATGATTGATTATCATCACAAACTTGATTTACTGAATAAATTTTTTTACATGAGTTATTTTATAAACCATATATTTTATTTCATAAAAGAATGCATGAATGAACCTAGGGATTGAGTCTAGAGCCTTGAAAACATGATTGTGATTGTGATGTGAGCATGATGATAGGTTGATAGAACTTGATCATCCCTAGAGTCATCATAATTGAACTCTAAAGATTGGTCAAATTGATGGTCCTCTTAATGATTGGTCTATGCTCTTTGAAAGATATGATTCAGAACTGATTTGATTTGATAGTTCATAGGTTGAAAGGCTCGATTATGAGAGAATTGATGGGTTAATATGAGCTCTTATGAGACTCACTGATCGAATTGATTGGGTTTGATTATTTACGAGCATTGATGTAACGACCCAAAAATTTCTGAATCTTGCATTTCTAATTAAGGGCTAATTAGAGCTTGTATGGGTTAGTCTATGAGTCTCCCTTACATGACCATCTTGGAGGAATTCGTATTGGTTAAATTTTGCTTTACATCTTGTGGATGTACCAACTTTAAATGGTTATATCTCTTGGTATCAAATGAACTGTGTGGACCATGACCTATCAAATTGAAGCTCGTTGAGGTATCTTCACAATGCACTTGGTTTTGCTAAATTTGGAGTTCATATGTGGACGTTATGTCCTTCACAGTGGGACTTCCTATGCAGGGAAAACATTCTGGAAAAGGGAAAAAGGATGTTGGCTAAGGTATTGGACTACCAGAGGGTCCACAGACCGTGTGGGAGCTCACGACCCGTGAGCTTGGTCAGTGGAGTGTTCCGTTGAGCAGTACAGGCCATGGACCAAAGCTCTGGGCCAAGTAAGAATCCACGAACCAGCTCACGGTTCTTGTGAAGCCTCATGGCTCATGATCCTATCCGTAGGGTGGTCCAGAGAGTTGTCAGGATTTGTGCCGAGGACAGGAGCCAAGTGAGTGTAACAACCCAAAAATTTTCAAAATCTACTTATGGTTGGCATTCTATGATGTACTAAAAGACATGGTTGAGTTTCTGCGGCCACAGGTTGAATTTAAGTGGCCGAATGCAAATTCGGCTAGTTAGTGGCCTAGAGGGACAGTTTTGGCAGTGTACTTCAAATAGTCATAACTTTTGATTTTGGATGAACCATATGCTCTCCTATATATCCAATTGAAGCTCTTTGAGTAAAATTTGCAACATAACTAGTTTCACTCAATTTGGAGTTCGGATGAGGGAGATATGGCCCAAATAGTGAGACTATCTAAAATTTGGAAGCCATTAGAGATAGGCTCAGAAGCGTGGCCAAGTACTTTGGCACGAGCCGTGAAACTTTGTACGGTTAGTTTAGTGCCACTTCAAGTCTTCCAGTGAGATAGGGGTGGCCAGGAACCACCCCTAAGCCAAGTCCAAACCAACGAAGCCTTGCACGGATCGTTTGGAGTTTGACGAGTCGTCCACTATCCGTTCAAGTTGGACAGTGGCTAGGCCAAGGCTTGGACATGTTTTATGGGACTAAGTGTGGTTGGACGGTACCTTACACGGTCAGTTACACCTTGAACGGATCATCAAGTGGTTCGTGAAGTGTAACAGAAAGTCCTCCGAGAGTTTACGCTCAAGAATTTAGCCAAGTATGGTTGGACGGTGGAGTGAACGGATCATTCACTGGTTGACGACACTGTAGCAGCCGTTTGGGCACTGTGACCAATTAAAAGCTCTATTTTATTAATGGTATTTGCGTGATTTAATATTTCTCTAAGCCCCCTTTTTGTCCCCTAAGGTCTCCTAAACCCCTAAAACATTCCCTAAACCCTTATTCATCCATTTGAACTCCCCTATACACTCTCTTAAGATCCTAAGACCCTCTTGGCCTCCATTGAAGCTAGCTTGTAGAATTTGGGGAAGAAGACTTGATTAAGATAGATCTTGTTGATTAGTTGCTTGAATTAAGGTATGTGGGACTTGATTCAAGGATCCTCTTTCATCCTTGAAGATCCTAAGAACCCTA
>JBCEWC010004618.1:0-26827 GCA_038996855.1 Solanum aculeatissimum
GGGAGGCCCGTAAGGTATGCTTTGATATGATATGATATGATATGATATGATATGATATGATATGATATGATATGATAAGATATTCTATGTTATGTAAATCCTTCTAAAATGAGAGACCCGTAAGGAAGGTGGCCATCACACCAAAATAGGAGGCCCATAAGGTGTGGTGTAGGTTACCTTTGACAAGTAATCTTCTCCGATCCAATGGGAGGCCTCATTGGGCAAGTTCATGTGATAGCTCAAATGAGTTTGGATGTCGGTTATGGTTCCATACCCTCTATACTATAAGCATTATGACATCTCATGCATCATGTTCATCATGGCATATTGATATATTTGGTCTTTCTTATATTCTCTTCTATGTATGTGCCCTTGCCATGTAGGTATCATAGTTTCATGTGCACACATTTACATGCCCGCATACTTAATGCTTTATTGTGTTAACCCATATTCTTGTCAGCATGTTCTAACCATGTAGGGCCCGACGACGACCTCTATCTATCGTTGAACGACGAGTGATCTCTTGGAGCTTTTTGCTTGTGGTGAGCCCTTTGTCCAAGGGCAATATCTACTTTTATCTTCCTTGTATTGCTTTACTTTCTTTCTCTATGACTTTAGGGTGAGCTCGGACTATGTCGAGGCCCCGCTCTATCTTATGTAGAGACTATATTGGACATATTAGACTCTTGCACGTTGTATTATGCTTATTTGAGATGTTATAACTATTAGGATTTGTTTATGGAACTAATGTTTTGATTACGCTTATGATTATGATTATGGTCTTGTGAATGTTGGGAATGTGCTTATGTGGAAAGTTCCATGACCCCGGTGTGCCCCCATAGCTTGAGTCCTACTTACCCACCCCTTAGAAATACTTGTTATATGCTATGTGATTCATACTCATCCCATTCCCAGCAATATTCCCATAGCTTGAGTCCAAAGCCCCATTTCCCCTAGAATTATGTATTATGTATTTGCTTTTCCGCGATTCCAAATCGATGATATGAGTGATGATGCTATGATGGTTAGATCGGGACCCTTCGGGTTCTCCTTCGCTATGTCACATCTAGACCCCACTTCCGAGTCGTGACAGTAACAACCCAATTTTGTTTTAATCTTGCGTTACTGGTTGAGGGCTGATTTGAGGTTTTCTTGGTTAGTGTACGAGTTTCCCGACTCCCTCTTACATGACCGTCTTGGGAGAAATGGTGTTGGTTAAGTTTTGCTTGACGTCTTGTGGAAGTACTGAATTTAAATAGTGATATCTCTTGGTACGGGATGAACTGTGTGGGCCACGACATATCAAGTTGAAGATCTTTGAGTTATCTTCCCAACACACTTTATTTCACTCAATTCATAGTTTGGATATGAAAGTTGTGTCCTTCTTAGTGGGACGTCCTGTGCAGGAAAAACATTCTAGAAAAGGGAAGAAAGATTTTGGCTAAGGCTTTGACCCACGGGAGGGTTCACAGACCGTGTGGAGGCTCACAACCTGTGAGCTCGGTCCGTGGGGAGTTCCAGTGAGCACCCCAAGCCATGTACCAAGACTCCGAGCTAAGTAGGGCTCCACAAACTAGCTCACGATCCATATGAAGCCTCATGACTCGTGAGCCCATCCGTGTGGGATTCCAGTGAGTTCCTAGGATTTGTGTCGAGGCCCAAAACCAAGGGAGGCTCCACGAACCAGCTCACGGTCCATGTGAAGCCTCCCAGTCCATGGGTCTGGTTCGTGTGGAGTTCCAGTGAGCTACCCCGGGGATTTGTTGTTCCAAGTCTGGCTTCATGGCAGGGTCCCACGGACCGTGTGACTTCTTACGGTCCGTGTAGTGCTCCATCGGCGACTGTTTCTAGTTTTTCTTCCTCGTTTCGTTAATGGTTTAATTATAATATTAATTAATCCTAGGGCCATTTTAATATTTTTTTAATCCCTCCTAAGACCCCTGATTTAACCCTATTCACTCCTATTTCATTCAATTTCTTCAATTACTCTCAAATTGCTCTCATGCTCCATTAAAGACTAGCTTGGGAATCAAGGGAGAAATTCAATTCTTCTTCAAATTCTCGTTGTTCTTCATGATTAATTTCAGGTATGTGGGATTGACTCATGGTTCTCCTTTCAACAATGAAGGCCCAAAATCTCTTTCTTTAATTTTGATGAATTTCAGCTTCCTTTGTAAATGGGTCTTTTAATTTATCAGTGATTTCATTTAATTGAGTTGTGGGATGTATTTTAATGTTGGTTTTAAAATGATTTAAATTCAATTATCATATTTTGCATTAGAATTATGAAGGTTGGAATATGCATGATCCTTTGAAAGGTTGTTTAGGTATGGGTAATTAAAATTATATTTTAAATTGGAATTTTCTCATGGATTTCACTTGAATTTTACATTGTATTATTTAATTAAGATTGAATCTCTATTGCCCATGCATTAACTTCATCATTCATGGCATATGCATACATGGAAGGTTTTGATGGATGAAACTCTTATTAAGGGCTTAGCCCTCCTGATATTATATGACTTGCTTTTGGTAAGACATGGGAAATGACTAGAATGTGATCACATCTTGTTCTACTCTGTCTTTTAAGCACTCTGGGTGTTTTACACCACTCAGTTTTGTTAGAATGAGCTGCTCCTACGCATTGGTTTATGGAAATGATTCTCAAAAATTCTTGTTTAGACTTAAAAGGTTTTGAAATGTGATTTTGGGCTTGTATCCATCTTGCATTGCTCTTGGAATCTGAAACATTGAAATCTCCATTTTGAAGTTCGTATATGTATATGTATTCTCGTGGGATGAAACTTAGCACCGAGGGATTGGAGTCGGAGTGGACTATCTCCAAGGGTCCACACTCCTTTCCGTCAAACCATGTGCCACCATGGGCTATCTCCCAAGATGGGATTGACCTGTATCCCATTTTTAAGGGTTGACTTGGGATTTACCTGGCAAGTAGTCCAATTCCAAGTAGTACCTCGCTTGGTCTTCTCTGTTGTCGGTTGAGGTCACATCCCCGATATGATATGTAGGTTTGCATTTATACATCATGGCACTTTATGGCATATAGTTACGATATCCTTACCTTTCTTATATATATTCTTTCTATAAGTATATGTTCCCTTTTTCATCTAGGTTTTTGGTAGGTCCATGTTCATGTGCATGGCATGCCCGCATACTTAGTGAATTATATGTGCTAACTCGTACTCTTTGTCTACATGATCTAACCATGTAGGGATCAGAGGTGATATTCATCCATTGTTGAACGTCTAGTGAGACCTTGAACTTATTGATAGTGGTGAGCCCTATACTCCGAGGGTAGTACCTACCTTCCCTCTACCTTATGCGTTTGTTTCATTTTACTTATCTTATGACTTGAGGGTGAGCCCGGGTTGTGTCGAGGCCCCCGTCTTGCTCTTGTAGAGGCATTGTTGGACATGTATCGAATTCTATTATTCGTTATACTATATGTTTAATTGAGATGCTATGATTATCCTCATTTTTCTATAATTATTCCTGTTTCGATTATGCTTTCGCTTATGTTATTATGACTTGTTGGATGGGAATGTGCTTATGTGGAAAGCCCCTAACCCTTCTAGCCCTCATAGCTTGAGTCATACTTACCTGCCCCTTAGAACGTAATTGTTGTGTGCTTTGTGATTCATGCTTATCCCATTCCTCATAACATCCCTATATCTTGAGTACAAAGCCCCGGAATTCCTTAGACTTGTATGTTGTTTATTATGTTATGCGCTTATGAACCGACGTGTGTGATGATGCTAAGATGGATTGATTGAGGACTCTTGGGTTCTCTTTCACCATATCACATCTAGGCCCTACTCTCGGGTCGTGACAGCTATTCATGATTTAAGATGATGAGTAGGGTATTAAAGATATGTTTTAAAGTTAAGTTTGTCAAATATATAAGCATGTTAATAATTTTCCTAAATATGTTTAAGAAAGGTCCCAAAGATGAAAAGACAATATTCACTTGGTGGTTCTTACTTTCGAGCTAATCTTATGATTGCTACTTAAGATTCTAAGTTATGTTTTAAAGAATCCATGGGATGACTTTGCACCGAATGTGGCATTGTAGTGGGGTATGGTAAGGGAACCTTAGGAGCAACCCTTTGTCATAATAACTATGTGCCACCATTGGAGGCTTTGTAGGTTAGGCTAGTGGATCCACCTAGGAAATTTACTTTATTATGATGCATACTAAGTTGATGGAGTTCCACTCAGAAAGGGGTCTCCACATGCTAACGTAGGGGTTTATGTTGGATTCCATGTAGTAGCTCACATGATCTTATATATCGGTTAAGATCTATTCTCACAAGTATATGACTCTATGATGTGATTCTATTACTTATGTTTTCTCATGCATTTATCCTTATTCATATTGAGCCATCTCCTTGTTTTATGCATGAGTTTACATTGATCTTATTTACTATTTATTCATTATATTTATGAATGATAGCATTACAATTGCATGCATTGCATTGCATCTTGCATACTTAGTACGTTCCAAAAGTGCTAACACATATTTTTCCTGTATGATTTAACCATGTAGGACAGGCACTCTTCTATCGGGTCGTGGCTAGTATACTGCGTTTAAGAATAGCTTTGTTTTCGTGGTGAGCCCTTAGATCGAGACACTTCCATTTTTCATTCTATGATATATCTTAGTTTTATTTTGAGATGATATATTTATGGTCCTTTTGAGGCTTTTACAATCTATGTTGTTTTATTATGGATTCCTTTCTATTTGATGGAAACCAACCGTATCGGTTTTGTCCGTCTATGCAGTAGTTGTTATACTTATGGATAAAATAACTGTTAGTTATTTCCACTACTTTTTAATGTTGCTTCTTTGCTAAAAATATCCCATAATCCCTTTCCCTTGATTTTCTGCAAAAGTTTTAATTTAATGCCTATGAATGCTTTAGATGCATGAAATTACTTGGGTGAGGTGCCTTCGGGTATCTCATTCGTCGTGTGATGACTAGGCTCCTAGGTCGGGTCATTAGAAACTTGGTATCAAAGCATGAAGGTTTACAATGTTTCTTGGATGTTTATGCATACCTTGTAGCATAGAGTCTCATTCAAGGTTGTGAAGCACGCCACTATATTGAGTGAGAAGCTATGAGACGAATTAGGAAAGTCTTCCCTTCTTTGCTATTCATGTCATGCCTTAGAGTTGAATAAGGTTTTCCGCTAACTAACGGTAGCCTTTTTACTTGTTTATAGATCATGCCACCACGAAGAGATCCCCATCAACAAGGAACTATGGAACAATAAGTCCCTCCACTCTAACAGTATGATGGAGTGTCTCATGCAGAGTTTTGAGCCATATTTACCTTATTGTCCAAAGAATTGGGAAACAAAGACAATAAGGAGGCACTTGTCCCTCCTCAAGTGCCTACTCTGGCTATAAGAGTACGTGACTCTATATGGATGAACCCACCAAAATTCCATGGGTCAAGGACCGAGGAAGTCCCCATGGGTATTCCGCCAGAAGAGAAAGCTGAGTTGGTGAACTACCAACTCAAATAAGTGGCTAATATTTGGTTTGAGCAATTGGCCAACGAGAGAATCCAAGAAACGAGTCCTATCATTTGGGAGGAATTAAAATGTGTTTTCTTGGACCGATTCTTCCCCATTGAACTAAGGGAGGAAAAGGTCCAAAAGTTTATCAACTTTAAGAAAGGGGCAATGAGTGTGAGGGAATACACCCTCAAATTTACCAAATTGTCGAAGTATGCTCCCTTTATGGTTGGGGATCAAAGGGCTCGAATGAGCAAGTTCATTTTTTATGTATCTGAATTGGTCTCCAAAGAATTCAAGATGCCCATGTTGTTCAGGGAGATGGACATCTCCCACCTTATGACATATGCCGAACAAATTTAAGAGGAGAAGCTTCGGGAGAAGGCGAGGGAGTCCAAGAGGGTTTGAGTTTACGGTGGGAACTATCCTCACCAAAGGGGTGGTTCCCACAAGTTTCAAGGTTTCAAAAAACAAAGTGGTCAAGGATCCACCAATACTCCTCCCGGACGGCCAAGGATAAAGGGATTGCTTCAAAGCCCCAAATTCCCAATTGCTCCAAGTGCAGAAGGCCCCACAAGAAGGAATGCTTAGTCAGGTCCAGTGCTTGTTTCACTTGTGGGAATCATAACCACTATGCCAAGGATTGTAGGAGTAGAGGCACAAATCTCCAAGATCAAAGGATCAAACTCAAGGTTTCAAAAATACCAACCGATTTTATGCGCTACATAGTAGCCAAGAGGTCGAAGAAGATCCTGACATGGTCACTGTTATGTTATGAGTTTTTGATTATGATGCATATGCACTATTATATCCAGGAGAAAATTTATCTTTTATAACCCCATTCCTTTCTAATAAGTTCCTTGTATGTCCTGAAGTCCTTCTTAAACCCTATGAGTTGAGTAACTCCATAGGAGAGTCCATCATAGTCAGAAGAGGCTATAAGAATTGTCCCATTTTTATCTTGCATAAAGTTATTCCATGTGATTTAGTTGAGCTTTCTATGGTGGATTTTGATGTTATTCTTGGGATAGATTAGTTGCATGTTTCATATGCTTCCATTGATTGCAGAACCTATAGGGTCAAGTTCCAATTCCCTAATGAGCCAATTCTTGAATGGGAGGTTAGTAACTTTTCATGTAGAGGTCGATTCATTTCCTTCCTAAAATCCCAAAAAATAGTTTCCAAGGAGTGCATCTATCGCTTGGTAATGGTCAAAGATGTCTATTCCAAAGTTTCTTTTCTTGAGTCGGTCCCTATAGTAAATGAGTTCCCTGATGATTTTTTAGATGAGTTTCGAGGTGTTCCTCCCAAAAAGGAAATAAACTTTTGCGTAGATCTATTACCCGATACTCAGCCTATCTCAATCCCTCTGTATAGCATGGCTCCCAAAGAGTTGAAGCAGCAGTTTAAGAATTTATTGGTGAAGGGTTTTATTAGGCAGAGTCGGTCTCCATGAAGTGCTCCAGTGTAATTTGTCAGAAAAAAAGATGGGTCACTCAGTGTGTGCATTAATTATTGGCAGCTTAATAAGGTCACTATTAAGAACAAGTATCCCTTTCCGAGGATAGATGATTTTTTTGATTAGTTGCAAAGGGGTACACATTTCTACAAAGTTGACTTGAGAACCAGGTATCATCAATTGAGGGTGAGGGAAAGTGACATTCCTAAGATGACTTTTTGGAATAGGTATGGCCACATTAAGTTTGTGGTGATGTCATTTGGCCTTACTATTGCTTCGACGATCTTTATGGACCTCATGAATAGGGTACTCAAGACCTACCTGGATATATTTGTCGTGGTGTTTAGTGATTATAACCTTATCTACTCCTGAGGTAAGCGAGAGCATATGGGAGACTTGAGGGTGGTGTTGCAAACATTAAGGGAGCAAAGACTATATGCAAAGTTTGACAAATGAGTGTTTCGGCTAGATGAGATTTCCTTCCTTGGGAATGTGGTGTCCCGTGATGGTATCAAGGTTGATCCTAATAAGACTGAAATGGTGAGAAATTTTCCAAGGCCATTAACTCCTACAAACATAAGGAGTTTCATCAGGCCGGTTGTTAAAGAAGGTTTGTGCAAGATTTATCTTCCATTTAGTCTCCGCTTACTAAGTTGATACAAAATAAACCTATGTTTGTATGGACGGACGACTGTGAGAGAAGCTTCCAAACTTTGAAGGATAGTTGATTTCGGCTCCAATATTGACATTGTCGGAAGGTAATGATAGGTTTGTTATGTACTATGATTCATCCATGTCACGAACCAAAATAAGATCACGACTAAAGAGGAATAAGATAATGCAAAATCATCACAACATAATATATAATCCCCAAGACCTAGATTTATGAGTACAATAACATCTAAATAGTGCAGAAGGTTAACACAACTGCCTCAAAAGAAGTACAAAAAAATCTTATAAAATCTGATACAAAGTTTGAAAGGAAACAATAATAATAATCCCAAAGATCCATGACGACTCAAAGTTTTGAAACTTACCGGTAAGATCTGGATGGAAGTAGAATAGCTCAACTAGAGAGAATCAACTATCCTGTTCAGGTCCCTGTGCTCGATCTGCAGGGAAGAAACAAAGTAGGGGTGAGTAAGCTGAAATATATCTAGTAGGTTAAACCGAATGGGTAAGAGAGATCAATCAAGAATGTAATAAAGAAGAATCCTAATACCTGCATTACAAGGTTAGTAGACAATAACATAACTAGAAATAATAAATATAACGAGTAGTCAATGATGTAATGCATATGAATTTTATAGATGCAATGATGTCATAGGCCATGTATGAGGTTGAATCACGACTGTCGCAGAGCCGATGTACACATTTATTGAGTTAAAAGTATAAGATAGAACTCAGGGGCATCACAGGCCATGTACTCAAATGTCTCAAGGCATTGTGGGCTATAAATAGAAGTATCTCAAGGCGTTGCAGGCCTCATAATGAAATATCCTAACGTGTCGCGGGCTTTATTCTGAAGTGTTTCAATTATCATAACATCTTAGATAATACATATGCAGTATGAAATAGGTGCATACCAGTGCAACGGTTCAGGCATAAATTTGGTGTATACCAATGCATTAATAGAGTATAAAATATGTGCATACCGATGCAACAACTCAAGTATAAGCTTGGTGCATTCCAATGCATCAATAGGGTATGAGGTACGTCCATGACAATGCAACAATAATATATAACTCCGTGCATACCAATGAAACAATAATAGATAAGCTCGTAGGAATCAATTATGTGCATACCAATGCAACCATTTTATGTGTAGATAGGAGATAGACATAGCCAATAGCCATAACATAACAAGGGTTGGATCAAGTGTATCAACTAGTACCCTAAATTCGTCAATATGCCTCTTGTCATCAATTCCTCCCCAATACACAACTATCCATAAATCTCTACTCAACAAGTCTCAAAACATGCCAAAAGTTCTCAAATATAACATAAATAAACACAAATTTCCACATAACTTTTTCAAACGTATTCTAGGTTCATATTATCATAATAATAAAGTGCCTCATGTATGATGGATTTTATCTCAAATTAATAATAGAATCACAATTTATCCAAAAGTTGCTTAATCGATATATAATTATCTCATCACAACAACTAAATACTCATGAATCAATCTAGATCTCACATTTACCACATAAACATGATCAATAACTCAAATGCAGTCCTAAAAAGGTTAGCTGAACCTACCTCGATATAGATACTACACTCAGACAAGCTTTCAATCAACTCAAGCCTCCAAATCATTCTTGGATCACTCAACCACTATCAAAATTAGATACTACACATCAAAAGGTGCATTTTGATACCCATATTGGTATGAATTAGGCTTAGGAGAAAAATAATCAAAATTAAGGCTAAACTTTGAAGTTCCCTAATCTACATATTGACTTTAAAATCATATTCTACACAAAAAATAGAGTTAGTGAGTGAAAATCTAACTAAAATTGAGTTCAAATCGAGGGAGAAATCACCATTTAAAGTTATAAAATCATAGTCTAAAAATCTCCAATTTTGAATATTCAAAATCATGAATTTTAAGACGGAATCAAGATAAAACTTATCAAAAAAAATTAAAATAGTGTTGGAATCACTTACCCAAAATATTTCTTTGAAAATCTCCCTTCAAAACAACCCCAAAAGCTTTGAAAGTTCAAAAATGGAGTAAAAATGGTAATTCTCGATTTTAAAATTGTTCAGGAAAGATGCACTTTGCGAGCGCGGGCTAGGACTTATGAAAATGGAGATTTGGGAACCTCTGTGCTGCACGAACATGGAGAAGGGATGGTGATGCACGAGCAACCCTTGCACCAAAAAAATCAGCCCACAACCAAAACTCAAAATGGACCCTCAAAACTCTTTCGGAATTAAAATTTCACAAATCAAATATGTATCCGCACCAAAAACAGTGATTCAGACTCAACAGAATCATCAGAAATCGATTATGAGGCTTCAACAATATATTTACCCATGCAAGTCAAATAAACTAGTTTAAAACTCAAAATACCAAAACTACCCTTGGCAACCCCAAAAAATATGATGAGACCATATTTAGTGTTAGTTTCACTGTACAAAATAACTGAAACTATAAAAATTTTGATCCAAGCTTCAAAACTTTGAATATTGACCAAAGTCAAACTTTAGTTCCAAAAATAACTAAAATCATAACCTTTGGCCCTAAAAACCTCATTTTACCTTCGAATTTAGTTCTGTAATTTCTCATAGATAAATTTTAATATTTTGGATCTAATGTAATTGATGGATCCCCGATCTGACATCCAAAACTTAGAATGGTATAAAAACTTACTTTTTTAATATCTTAAGCTTCCAAAAAGAGCTAAAACTCATATTTTCATTTTTAAAACTCAAAATTTTAGTTCCAACCATACAAATAGTTCAAAACAGACCCAAAGTAACTTACAACAGAGTAAAATAGTAATTTTCATAGATAAGGCAAAAAATGATCAACCAAGTCATTATAATCCTGAATTAAGTTTGGTTGTGTGCCAATGCAGAATGGCTAGGTTATTGTTTATGCTTTGAGGCAGTTAAAAGTGCATGAAAAGAATTACTCAAATCATGATCTTGAGCTTGTGGCAGTGGTGTTTGCCTTAATGATTTGGCGATATTACTTTTATGGAGTTCATGTAGTTGATGCCTTTAGTTGTATTTATATGAAAAGTGTGTCTCACATTAAAGATGGTGGAAAAAAAGAGTTGGCTAAAGATGTTCTTAAATTTGCTAGATTAGGAGTGAAATTGAGTGATACCGGAAATGGTGATGCAATGGTTATTCATGGTTCTGCATCTTCTCTAGTTAATGAAGTTAAGGCGAAGCAAGACCATGATCCTACCTTGGTTGAGTTTAAAACCTTAGTGAAAGATAGAGGTCTTCTCAAAAAGGAGGAGATGGTGCACTCCGGTATCAAGGGAGTTTATTTGTACCTAATAATGGTGAGTTGAAAACGTTGATCATGCAAGAAGCTAATAACTCTTCATATTCCAACCACCCCAGCTCTACAAAGATGTATAGAGACTTGAGGGAGATTTATTGGTGAAATAGAATAAAGAAGGATATTGCCTAATTCGTGTAAAAGTATGCTAATTGTCAACAAGTCAAAGTTAAACATCAAAGGTCGGGTGGCCTAGCTCAAGACATTGATATTCCTGCTTGGAAGTGGGAAGAAATCAACATGGACTTTGTAGTTGGATTGGCTAAGACCAAAAAGCATTTTAACTCCATATGGGTCATAGTAGACTGTATGACAAAGTCAATTCATTTCTTGTTGATCAAGACTACATTTAATGCTGAAGATTATGCCTGCTTGTGTATCTGAGAGTTATTGAGGTTGCATGGGATTTCATTGTCCGTCATATCTGATAGCAAAGTTCAATTCACTTCTTAATTTTGGAAGTCTTTTCAAAGTGGACTTGGCATTGGGGTGAAGTTAAGTACTACTTTTCACCCCCAAACTGATGGAAAATTGAAAGGACTATTCAAACATTGGATGATATGTTGAGGGCTTGTGTGTTTAAGTTTAAGGGAAGTTGGGATGAGCATTTGCCATTTATTAAGTTCGCCTACAAAAATAGCTTCCATGCAAGTATTAGAATTGCACTATTTGAAGCATTGTACGATAGACGGTGTAGGTCGCCCATTGGGTGGTTCAAAGTCGGTGAGGTGGCATTAATAGAATCAGACTTAATGATGAATGCTGTGGAGAAAATTAACAGCATAAGGGAGAAATTACAAATGGCCCAAAGACTCCAAAAGTTATATTCCGATGTGAGGAGAAAGGAACTTGAGTTCTTAGTTGGTAATTGGGTTTACTTTAAGGTATCTCTGATTATAAGTGAGATCTGGTTCGACAAGAAATGAAAATTGAGCCCAAGGTATGTAGGGCCCTATAAGGTGGTGAGAAGAGTGGGAAAAGTAGCCTACGAGTTGGATGTACCCAATGAGATGCATTTGATTCATCCGGGTTTCCATGTGTCAATTTTGAGAAAATTCATAGGTGATTCAAGCTCCATAGTTCCTTTACATGATGTGAATATTGAAGAGGATTTGAGTTATAATAAAGTGCCCATTGAGATCCTAGACAACAAGTGAAAAAGATAAGGAACAAAGAAGTTGCATCTGTCAAAGTGCTATTGAGAAATCAACAAGTTGAGGGTGCTACATGGAAAGTCGAAGCATGTATGATGAAGCTTTACTCGTATCTATTCTACTCTAGTCATGCCTAAGGTACTAATAAATTCTTCCTAAGACCTCTAAATCCATGCATTTTAATTTTTCATGATGTGTGCATTTATTTTATGGATTGTTTTGAGATATGCATTAAATGTGAAGTCTGAAAATTCTAAGAAAAGATATTTAAATTGCATTTTTACATGCATATTGGGTTGTTAGCTACTAGTTTACTTTTTAGAGCATTCCTTTAAGTACATTCAAGGACGAATGTTCCCAAGGGGAAAATATTGTAATGGCCCCCAGTTTAGAATCCTTGAGTGCAGAAGAGCTAAGAAGATAATGACCTAAAGTATGTATGAGGAGAACTTACGGCTTGTAAGTACACATACGATCTGTATGTTGGGTCCATAAATATGAACTTCATAAAAGGGAAAAAAATTCCAAGTATGGGGTAACCCATGGATCAAGTAATGACTCATAAGATATCTTACGACCCGTAGATGGTTTTGTGAGTGGGAGCCCAAGAACGAAGGAATTTGGAGTTTGCTGGAAGGTGACATACAAGTTATCAAATGGCCCGAGGAATAGGATATATCCCGTAACAAGGTTTCATAGCTTTGGTTCCAACAAAGTTGGTTTCCAAGAATTTTAGGTGTGTTATCAAATGAAAGGAACTTACCGTCCATGGATTGACTTATGACCCGTAATCGAGGTCTCGTAGGTCGATTCCAACAATTTTAATAACGGGAATTTTAGCCATTTCTGTCCTTTCTATTCCTAAACTATGTCATTTGGGAATGAAAAGTGGACTCTATATCAGCCTTTAAGCCCTAATTTCATCTTTCTTCCTCTCCAAATTTTCCTAAGGCAAAAATCTCTCAAGAACAAGGTTAGGATTTTCAAGATTTCTTCCTCAATCCTACAAGTTTGTTTCTCTCCAGTTCTTATAAGGTATGTGAGATCATTTATGGGTATCTTTCCACCCATAAAGTTTCTCTTTAAGTATTTTTACCTCTTCTTTAAGTTCCTTTAAGATATTATGCATGTTTATGTTGATTACATGATTATGTTTTAAGACACTAAATGATATTCATAGTATCCTATGGTTATTCTTACTACGATTATATGCATGTTATGAACTATTAATGATGACCCCATGATGGGTTTTGATGATGATGAAGTGTGGGCATTTTTGTTCTTCTTCAAAAGAGAAATTTCCTCACGTCTTATGTGATTTATGATTGTTCCATTATAAAAGCTAAGCCCACCTAGTTTTCAAGTAAAGCTATGCATGATTTAAGGTGATGATTAGGGCATTAAAGATATATTTTAAAGTTAAGTTTTTCAAATATATAAGCATGTTGACAATTGCCCAAAAGATGGTTAAGAAAGGTCCCCAAGATGAAAGAACAATACTTACTTTGTGGTTCCTAAGTTTGAGCTACTCCTATGATTGCTACTTATGATTCTAAGTTATGTTATGAAGAATTCATGGGATGACTTAGCACCTAATGTGTCATTGTGGTGGATTTCAGTAGGGGAACCTTAGGACCAACCCTTTGTCACATTAACTATGTGCCATGATAGGAGCCCTTGTAGGCTAGGCTAGTGGATCCACCTAGGCCATTTATGTTATTATGATGCATGCTAAGTTGACGGAGTTCTAGCCAACAAGTGGTTTCCCCGTGCCAATGTTGGGGGATTATGTTGGATTCCATGTAGTAGATCACATAGTCTTATATATCGGTGAAGATATACTCCCACAAGTATATGATTCTATGATGTGATTCTATTACTTATATTTTCTCATGCATTTATCCTCATTCATATAGAGTCATGTCCTTGTTTCATGCATGAGTTTACATTGATCTTATTTACTATATATAGGTTATATTTATAAATAATTACATAACAATTTCATGTGTTGCATTGCATCTCACAAACTTAATACATTCCGAAAATACTAACGCATATTTTGCCTGCATGATTTAAACATGTTAGGACAGGCACTCCTCTACTATCTGGTGGCTAGTATTCTACATTCAAGACTAGCATTGTTATTCATGGTGAGCCCTTAGCTCGGGACTCTTCCACTTTTCATTCTATCATGTATCTTAGTTTTATTTTGAGATGATGTATTTATTGCCCTTTTGAGACTTTTACATTCTATGTTATTTTATTATGGATTCTTTCTATTTGATGAAAATCAACCGTACTGGTTACGCCCATCTATATAGTAGTTGGTATGCTTATGAACAAAATGAATGTTAGTTATTTCCATTGCTTTTTAATGTTGCTTCTTTGCTAAAAATGATCCATAGCCCCTTTTCCTTGATTTTTCGCAAAAATGTTAATTTAATGTCTATGAATGCTTAAGATGGCTTGGGTGAGGTGCCTTCAGGTATATCATTCGTCGTGTGATGACTAGGCTCCTAGGTCAGGTTGTTATAAGGAAGGACCTATGTTTCTCCCTTTTCCTATTCAATGACTCACAAATACAAAGAAATCCATCAAGAGCTTAACAATGCCCTTATATACCTGCCTGGTCCCGATCTAAGTTTATATATATATATATATATATATCTTTGATCATCTTGGATCCATCCATTCATAGTGATAAGAGATATAATAGAGCCAAAATAATATAGAAAGGGTTAGGGACTCTGAACCACCCAGTACAAAAGTAAGCTCATCCTCGATACCTTTATATCTTAGTCTATTTTTGAGTAGTAAAGGGTAGTACGACCCTCCTTAAAAGATCAGTTTAAAAGTAATTTTTTGCAAAACTTGCTTTATAAAAAGTGATGCTGAGAACTAATGATTCACTGGTGTCATTCTACAAATGATGTAAGAGTGTGAAACCAAAGAAATGCATGATATCACCAACATCAAAAAAACACATTCAAATCACGTACAATATAGGGCACCAAGAACCTCACTCATAGAAAATAGGAACTAACTTGAAATTCAGTTGGTCCTCAACCAAGGCCTCAAGTCTAAAATACTCCAACAAACTCAACCATGCAAATCAAAAGAGGTAAAACTATAATCAAACAACAAAAGGGATTTAGAGGAATAACCACTCAAAGGAGTAACTCAGGAACCTCCACATCACCCTGAAAATACCACCCAAAGGCACAAGCACAACTAACTCCACCAAGTGACTTTGTATAAGACATTGAAGGAACTTGAACCTAAAACTAGGATAGGAAGAACATCAAGCTCATAAGTCAAATAAAGAAGAATTTCCACCAAAACTTTTCTAAGGAGCTAAACATATTGACTACTATAAAGCATAAAAAACTCCACCCTAAGATGTTAACAAAGCTAAACTAAGGCATTAAAAAATGAATTTACAACTAATCTAAGGATTTCATAAGGCCTAACTAGCCTAAGGCTCAAATCAAGAATAAGAAAAATAGGAGTAATGAAGTGAGTCCTAACCTATAGCTTACAATACAAACCCATATAAAACCCACACTAAACAAGATCTTAAGAAGAATAATCTAAAAGAAAGAAGACCGAACCTACCTCAAAGCCAATCATGTATGATTTAACTGATGAATTCAAGCTTTGCCTCTTTTGCATCACCTCAATCCACTGCCACACTATCAAACCACAATATCAATATGGATATTTTGATTTAAAAATACAACAATTGGAGATGGACCAAAATTGGGTCAAAAATAAAATTATGGGACTCGCATCAAGAATTCTAAAATTAACTTATAAACAGGTCCAAAACATCTTATTAAGATTGTGTTCCAAAATTAAACACATTTTGATACTCAAAATAGAAAAAATCAATCCATTCTAAAACAATTACCATTAAAGAGAAATTTGAAAGAAGGGAAGCTCACTTTAGGGAAGAAAAGACCTCTTTTTGAAAACTTCCAAGCTTTCATGATCACTCCCACATGTAGCTACCCTAATTTTGTGCCACGATCCAGATAGGGGCCTAAATGTGACATGGTGAAAGAGAACCTGAAAGTCCTCGATCAAGCCATCATAACATCATCACATACATCATCGGTTCGGAAGCGCGAAAGCAAAATTCATAGCACATAAGCTCTAAGGGAATCGGGTCTTTGGACTCAGAGGCCTGGAGGTAGACGGTATCAATCGTAGCAGTTGACATAATAGAGCCCAAACTTTTGTAAGGTGTTAGAGTGTGGGTATTTGGATAACTGGTCCCTAGAGTGCGCCATGCAGAGAGAGAGAGGTCCCAGACCGTCAGAGTGCCATCGACCATCAGAGGCAGAGGCCAGGATGGAGGTTGTAAAGGCTACCAGTATGACCCTAGTGATGATATTATCCTAGGTATGATTACCTTATGTCAGCAGCCTGCTTCATGCTTATTTGATCCAGGTTCCACCTTCTTATATATGTTTATATATTTGTCACTTACTTGAGTATGGATTTCGAGCCTATTTTGTCATGGGTCAGGTGTCGATATGGTGAAAGGTACCTTTTATTAATGGGGGATCAGGTATAGTGAATCTTTAAAATTATGATACGCGGGTCGAGTGGGTTTGTCGGATGGCCTTGGTTTTGATATTGGTCTGGGAGTGGATTGATTTGTTTATATTATGTGGTTGCCAACCATAGACGCCAATTGGTGCAGTTTAAGATTGGGACAGGATGGTTTTGAGGGTGTCACCCTCGATAAGAGTCGTAAGGTTGGCAGGTAGAGGTAAGCTTAGCCCTAATATACTAGCCCTTTGAGGCTCCAAAATGGGTTAGGTCAATTACATCTGAATTAGCCCTACCCCTAGGATATTCTACTATATATCCTGCTTTTAGTATATCGATGTTATGCCAGTGTTTTTCAGATGAGTTACATGTACTCCAGTATGACTTTGTTGAGTCAAATGATTATCTAATATTGTTAAGGGAGTTTTTGGTTGAAGACACTCTGGAGGTTATACCCAGACCTATTGCGGCTATTATGAGTGGGCGATTTTGCTTGTTAAGTTGACTACTGGGTTGTGTGGCATGGACTTGATGTCTTATAGGCACTAGTTGCAACTTTTATGGTACTTGCTAGCAGTGGATTATTAAATGCTACAGACTGGTGGCTAATAGTAATAACTACTGAGGACTATGTTTGACAGGAGATAGGTGCTTGGGCGCTAAGAAAGGTACAGAGAAGAAATTATGGGGTGGAATGTTGGGTATTTTCTGCACTAATGAGAGTTTGATGGTTATTACAAATGTGGACAAGTGGCATGTTGAACATCAAGCCCAATTTTAAGTATCTGCTATTATGATGAAACTAATTATAGTAGTTGTATTGGTAATCTACTATATTGGGATGGTTTCTTGACTATTTGTTGCATTGGTAAATATTTTGGTTGCGATGCCTGATGGATTGAATAGAAAAAGGAAGGGGTCTAGGACATATGTGTAAGTGTGGGCATTTTACCCATGGTTCGCTATTAATTGGTTGGCCTGTGGGTCATTTGTGGTTGGATTTCTTGATAAAAAAAGGAGGTACAAGAACTGTTGTGGAATACGCAGCCTGCTCTAGACTGATATACCCATGTAGCAGAGTGGAACCTTTAGCTATGCCTGTGTTCCTACTTTTGTGGATGAAAGTTTTATTAGTGGGTGATGTTGTAATGACTCTCCAGGTCATTTCTGTAATTCCGTGACTTCTTTGTTGAGTTGATCTTCTATACAGTGACATCAAACCTTTTTTGGACTTATTGGGGTTGTTGGAATGGTTGTGGGTGGTTTTTGTTATGAATGATGCAAGTTTGCAAGTTAACAAGGAGATATAACTACAAAAATGAGATTTTTGACAAAATCCTAGAAAATGAACTTAGAATGCGATTCTGACGGCTCCATGAGTTCAGGAACAACCAATTTAGGCTAAGAGGTTAGTTGTTCCAATGATGGAGCGTCATAGTATGGAATTGAAATGAAAATTTGCAAAGTGAGTTCAACTAGAAGCTAAAAGTTCATTATTGTAAAAACCCAAATAAACGCACTCAAAATGGACTTCTAGTGGCGTAGATAGCTCTAGAACGTCAAAAATAGTCTAAATACCCTTTCTTTAGTTGATGGGGACATCCGGTTGTATTTTGACCACCCCCTCAGTTCCTTTAGCTAAAATTATTCAAAAAGAAGTGGGACCCTCATTTTTCCATAGGGTGCTCCATTGGATCCATAACGTCAAAATCCATGTGGTTACACTATTGGCTTGCATAAAATAGACACTGAACACCCCAGGAATGCCCAAGGGAAGTTTTGGTATTAGTTGGTGCAGCACCAGTAAAATTAACCTTCCATGTTAACGGAGGGAGAGGCACGTTCACCAAGAAGGGTTGGCCCCCTACACCTCCGCATTCGTAGGGCTCGATCCGCGTTCATGGAGAAGGCATGGGTGGCCTATATATAGGCCTTCATGATTTGTGAACAACCATTTCCAAAACCTTCTCTAACTCGTAACTTTTGCATTTAAAGTCTGTTTAATATAATTCAAAGGTCCATGAAATTGAATTTTTGCAAAGAACGTCATGTTGAAGTCAGAATTGGGATTCATTGCGTATTTCAATGTAAATTTACTATTTTGCTAAATTTTTTCTCAAAAATTGTGAAAATTTTACGTGTTAATATCTTAGCCGATTCTTGACGGAATTAAGAGAAACTTGAGCATAAATTATTCTATATTCCGAGAGGAACACTATGGTATGTTGGGTGTTCGCTGAATTTAGCTGGTTTTTGAAAATTTTGACCGAGATAGTTTTGAAAAGAATGTTTTCTTGGTAAAGTTTTTAATTTTGTTTTTAAGGCTTTTCTTGGTCGTCTTGGGTCCTTTTTGGTCTAATTTTTGGATGTTGACTCAGGGTGACGTGGGGTTTATTTTTTGGGAATTAGTTTGGGATTTTGGGTGAGAGTCCTATTTTCCCCATTTTAGGCCTAATTAATATCATTTTGCCTATTGTAAGATGTTACAACCAATGTGATAGTGTTAACCATGTTAATCGTATTTCTGATAGTTGAGCAGCATCGACAAGCATTTCAGAAGGGGAAAGCATGGGTGGATTCACTCAGGATGTAAGGAATCATCTTCCAGTTAAGCTAGTCTTTCTCTAAATCTTAGACTGAGTTAAAATGTTTGTGTATTTGAGCTGGAATGTGTACAAAAATGTACTGTGAATGGGTTGTTCTATGGAATATATGTTGTATATAGCTGATTATGTATCCACATGTGTTATGTATGATAATATGGACTACAGTTGTTATATTGTGGGTTGTGTTAATCGTAGTTTCTAAATTAGCTGAGTTCAGACACGGTTTGGCAATGAGAGGGCATGAAAGGGTTGGTTTGGGCCAAGGACAAATGATAAGTATGTGTGTTGAGCTTGAATCTTGCATGTTTGTATGCTACTATAGCCTGATATTACTTAGATTTAATAAATTGTAAGACTGTTGTTGACTATATATGGACTATTCTAATATCCAACTTGATTCTGATAGCCTTGACTGTTTGAGATACCTGCAACATGACTGTGACTTCTATGTTGCTCTATAACCCTAATTTATAGATGATTGTAGTGCAGTTGTGATGTCTATGTTATCCTGTGTACTTGTGACTGTCTAGTTGTGATCCATTTGCCTCTGGAAGACATGACTCATCATGATTTTTATAGTATATATCTTATATTTCTTGTTGGTAGTTATTACTCACATGTTAAACTTCCTGTGTTGACTGTATTCTGAGAATTGTTATCGCTTATACCTATAATTAGGCACGGTGACTTTAGTATGAAATGTGGCACTACTATACCGGGGGGAGATAGAAATGCAGATGTGCTTCTACAAAGGGATGTGTACTTGATCGATCGATATTTACAAGGTCATCCGTGGGTGTAATGCGGTCTGTAGGAGTTAGTCCTTGGGATAACCATCTATTTTGGAGATTATTTTAAATTATCAATGAATCGACACATAGTGGCCTAGAGAAGTTATCTCTATTATCGGTGGGGCTGACATGTGAAATCTTTGTTTGGTTATTTGTTTTCCTCATAGGTGGCCTGGTATGAGAGTTATGTGATATTGAGAGGCTTGTTGTTGGTTGCACTCCTGACTACTCTTTGTGGCTATGACTCTTAGTTTGAAGTGGTCAATATGTCGTATCCCGGCCTCTCGGGTAACTGAATTGTGAACTAAATGATAGGATGTATACCATACTCGGGGTTAGTTGGGTAATATTATTTATTAGGGTGTTGTTGCGATTACAGTTAGATTCCCTATTATTCTAGTTTGAGGTCTTTTCATCGTTATTAGCGGGTCGGGATATTGTTAGCATGGTTTCAATTATTCTAGACACTTTTTATGTTTGTAGCTTGGATGAACTTGTTGATAGCTAGACACGATTCTATACTACTTCTGTTGAGGCATACACTTGGTTTGATTGCTCAATGCCGATTGGGTAGTCGTGTATTTTAATCCTTACTATGTGCATACTATGCTCTGGGAAGTGATCGTGTATTTTAATCCTTACTATGTGCATTATGCACAGTCTATTATCATGCCCTAATTTCTAGTCTAGGATATTTCTTGAGTTTATCACACCCTAATATTAGTCCAGGGCATCATTTGAGTTTATCATGTCTTGAGGTCCAGTCCAGGGTACTGCTACCCTGATGTCCAGTTAAGGGGGTTGCCTGAGGTCCAGTCCAAGCATAGTCTGAGGGCCAGTCCAGACCAGGTACTTATTGAGTTGCATTCGTGGTTTCGATTTGAGTTCTATGTTTTTCCTACCATCAGAGTTAGATTACTAGTTCAGATTCTGTTGGTTCGTTCAGGTTATCGTTGTTCATCATGTGGTTGGCTCTTTTGTGATTTGAGGGTTTTCAGACATGTTGTTTCCTTGATTTGAGTTCTAATATGCCTGCAACAGTTCTTTATATTTGAGTCTTCTAAATTTACTTTATTTCACTCAGTCGACTAACGATACCTACTGGGTGCCTTTTTCTTTGCTCATCCTTTACTTTTCTGCATCTTCCCATGGTGCAGGTCCAAGTACGAGCCACGATTGCTGCGTTTTGGGGATTTGGGAGCACACAGTAGACTTCTTTTGATCAGCACCAGCAGCTCTTGCTTTGTCATAGTCTGCTTCCTTTTGATGGCCATCCTTTGCTTTTAGGCATTGGCCTTATATAGTAGAATAATGTATTTATAGGAGAACTCCTGGTTTGTATATTCTTATGGTTATTAATATGTATACGATTATGTCCTTGTGTCTACTGTAGCTCTATACAATTGACGTCTAGGTGTTTGGTAGGTTACGATTATTTATATTATTGTGTTGGCTTTGGTTTTGATTAGAGAGCTATGATAGGTACCTTGGGGTTGGGTAATTTGTTGGCCTATAGGTGGGATCTAACAGGCGCCATCATGACCAGGACTGGGTCGTGATAAGTTGGTATAAGATCCAGGTTCACTGGCCTCAGATATACAGATCAATCGTCCAATAGAGTCTTTCAGATCAGTGTAGAGATATCCATGACTTATCCTCAGGAGGTTATGAGATGTTTAGGAAACTTAATGTTTTGTTTATTAGCTTTGTGTGATGTTGTTAATGGTTCATCATTTTCCTAGAATCTGATTAGTTCATTCTCTCACAGATATGTTGCATTGAGGTCAGACTCTCAGTAGGGTAGGGCAACATCGTTAGTCCCTGACAGGGAGCAACCCCTATAGCCCATGGAGCAGAGATAGGATGCCCCAGCTCTCCCACAGAAGGAGACACCATTTCCCCCACCGATCCTAGTTGATTTTGTAATTACACCTGAGGTATAGGTAGTTCTTGGTCAATTATTAGCAACACTTAGGATAACTCAACAAGGCCCCGCACTAGCCCCAGTTCCTCCAGCAAGGCCTCGGTAAAACTAGCCACCTCGAAGGGTCTAGTTGCACAGCCAGAGTGAGTTATACCCTTTCGGGATCAGCGTCTACTCGAGTACTTTCTAAGATTGACTCCACCTAGGTATTTAGGGGTGGCATGAGAAGATGCCCATAAGATTTTGCCAGCTTGTACGGAGATATTACAGGCATTGAGATTGCTAGAGTCCTGAGGCACAAAATTTATGGCCTATCAGTTGGATAGGCCAGCCAGACAGAAGTGGTAGACTTTTTAGGAAACCAGGCCTACCAATGCCCCACTAGTAATATGGGCAGAGTTCTCTGAGGTACTCATGACCATATTTTTTCCTAGAAGCCTTAGGGATAGACTTCGTGATCAATTCATTCGTATGGAGCAGGGCCCGATGACCGTGATGTAGTATGAGGCCCGATTCTAGGAACTCTCTAGGTACACTATAGCAATTATACCGATAAAGAAGGAGTAGATCTACTATTTTGTATGGGGCCTAACACCTTTGTTGAAGGTTGGCAGACATTAATTAGTCCCTTCGAGCCAATCTTATTTAGATATTGTGGATCACGCTTGTACGATTGAACAAATTATTTGTGAGGCTCATGAAGGCAATAGCAGGCAGGCCCACTATAGGGGAAGCTACCATGAGATTCAGAGCAGGTCCAAGGAGCATTTTGGCAGATCTCAGAAGATATCCCTGATTGGGTCACCTTATCCAATCGGCTAGAGCTCTAGAGGCCTAGAGGTAGACGGTAAAAATTGCAAAAAATGATGCACTAGAGCCGAAGATTCCTTAGTGTGTTATGAGTGCGGGGATTAAGATCATTGGTGCTTGGAGTACCCTATACGGAGAGAGAGGTTCTAGACCGGCCAATTCACTGCTACCGACCGTTAGAGGTTGAGTTCAGGATGGATGTCGTAGAAGTTACCAGAATGGCCCTAGTGATGATGTTATCCCAGGTATGATTACCTTATGTTAGCAACCGGCTTCATGCTTACTTAATCCAGGTTCTACCTTCTTATATATGTTTGTCTATTTTGTCGCTTACTTGAGTATATATTTCGAGCCTTTTTTGTCATGGGTCAGGTGTTGATATGGTGGAAGGTACCTTTTATTAGTAGGGATCAGATATGATGACTCTTTAAAATTATGATATGCGATTTGAGGGATATAGTCAGGTGGCCTTGGTTTTGATATTGGTTTGAGGACGGATTGACTTATTTCTATTATGTGGTTGTCGAACATGGACGTTGATTGGTGTAATTTGAGATTGGAATAGGATGGTTCTGAGGAAGTCACACCCGATAAGAGTTGTATAGTTGGGAGGTAGGGGTAAGCTTAGCCCTAATATACTAGCCCTTTGAGGCTCCAAAATGGGTTGGGTCGATTGCATCTAAGTTAGCCCTACCCCTAGCATATTGTTTTATACACCCGACTTTCGATATATCGATCTTGCACTAGTGTATTCTGGATGATTTACTTGTCCTCCAGTATGAATTCCTTGAGTTAGATGATTATCTGATATTGTTAAGGGAGATTTTGGTGGAGAAAACTTTGGAGGTTGTACCCGAACCTATTGTGGCCTTTGTGAGTGGACGATCATAGTTGTTGGGCTGACTACTAGGCTGTGTGGCATGGAATCGATGACTTATAGGCAGTAGTTGCAACTACTATGGTACTTGATAGGGGTTGATTGTTAAATACTACTGAATGGTGGCTAATAGTAATAACTAGTGATGACATGTTTGAAAAGAGATACGGGTGTTTAGGTACTAAGGGATGTATAGGAAGCCTATTATGGGGTGTCATATTGGGTATCTACTGCACTAATAAGAGTTTGATGGTTATTGGAAATGTTGACGAGTGGCATGGTGAACATCGAGCCCAATTTTGAGTATCTGTTGTTATGATGAGACTAATTATAGCAGTAGCGTCAGTAAACTATTATATCGAGATGGTGTCTTGACTATTTACTGCATTGGTGAATGTTTTGGTTGTGATGTATGATGGATTGAATAGTAAGAGCAAGGGGTCTAGGCCCTATGTGAAAGTGTGGGTATATTAGCCATGGTTCTCCATTATTTCGTTAGCCATGGGCCATTTTTGGTTGGATTTCTAGATAAAAAATGAGGTACCAGAACTGTTGTAAGATACAGAGCCTGCTTAGGACTGATATACCAATGGTACGGACTGGAACTTATAGTTATACCTATGTATGTACATTCCAAAATTAAAGTATTATTAGTGGGGGATGTTGTTATGACCCTTTGGGTCATTACTATAATTTTATGACTATTCTGTTGAGTTGAGCTTCTGTACGGTGACCTTGAACCTTTTTTTGACTTATTGGGGTTGTTTGAATGGATGTGGGTGGTTTTTTTTAAAATGATGCACGTTTGCAAGTTAAAAAGGAGTTATAACTACAAAATTGAGATTTCTGACAAAATACTAGAAAATGGCCACGGTTCCATCTGTTTTGAAATGGCCGATTTAGGCTAGAAGGCTATTGGTCTGAGAATAAAGGGTTCCGATATGAAATTGAGCTGAAAATTTGTAAAATGAGTTCAACTAGAAGCTAAAAAGTGTGTTTTTGTAAAACTCTAGCTAAATGCGCTCGAAATGGAAATATGATGGTGTGGTTAGCTTCAAAACATCAAAAATAGTCTATAATGACCGTTCGCGAGTTGAAGGGGACATCTGGTTAAATTTTGACCCCCTCATTTCCTTTAGCTAAAATTAGAAAGAAAAAAGTGAGACCCTCATTTATCTGTAGTGTGCTCCGTTGGGAATTCCTACTATACCATTTGATCTGGAACGTCAAAATCCATATGGTTACACTATTGTTTTGCGTAAAATGGACACCAGACACGCCGGGGAAGTTTTGGTCTTAGCTGGTACAACACCAGAAAAATTAACCCTTTGGTACGCTGAGGGAGAGGCGCATTTGTGAAGAAGCAAGCCCCAATGCTCCACGTTCGCGAAGAAGGAGGCGCTTCAAGGAGAAAGGTTGTCCCCTTACACCTCTGCATTTGCAGGGCTCAATCCGCGTTTACGAAGAAGGCGTGGGTGGCCTATATATAGGCCTTCATCCTTTGGGAACAACCATTTCCAAAACCTTCTCTGGCTCATAACTTTTACATTTGAAGTCTATTTTTTATGATTCAAAGATCCACGTGACTCGAATTTTTGCAAGGAACGTCATGGTGACGTTGGAATTGGGATTCGACACATATTTGGAGGTAATTTCACTGTTTTAGCTGAATCTCTTCTCAAAAATTATGAAAACTTTATGTGTAGAAGTCTTAGCGGATTCTTGATGGAATTAAGTGAAATTTGAGCCTAAATTGTTCTACTTTCTAAGAGGAACGTTGGGGTATGTTGGGTGTTCACTGAAATTAGCTGATTTTTAAGAATTTTGACCAAGAACGTTTTGAAAAAAAATGTTTTCATGGTAAAGTTTTTAACTTCGTTTTTGGGGCTTTTCTCGGTCTTCTGGGTCTGTTTTGGATGAAATTTTTTGTTGTTGACTCAGGGTGATATGGGGACCATTTTTTGGGAATTCCTTTTTGGGATTTCAGGCTTGGGATTAATTTTCCCCATTTTAGGTCCAATTAATATCATTTTGCCCATTTTCAATATGTTACAACCAATGTGATCGTGTTAACCTTGTGAACGGTATTTCTAACAACTGAGTAGCATCAAGAAGCATTTCAAAAAGGGAAAGCTCGGGTGGATTGACTCAGGACATAAGAAATCATCTACCAGGTAGGTTAAGCTTTCTCTAAACCTTAAATTGAGTTGAAATGTTTGTGTATTTAAGCTGGAATGTGAAGAAATATACTATAAAAGGGTTGAGCTTTGAAACATATGTTGTATATGGCTAGTTGTGTATCCACATATGTTATATATGATAATATGGGACTATAGTTATTGTATTAAAGGTTGTGTTAGTCATAGTTTCTAGATTAGCTGAGTTCTGACATGGTTTGACTATGAGAGGGCCAGAAAGGGCTGGTTGGGTTTGAGGACAAGTGACAAGTATGTGCACTGAACTTGAATATTGCGTGATTGTATTCTACCATCGCCTGAGATTACTGATATTCGATAACCTGTGAGACTTTCATTGATTATATGTGGACTGTTTTGATGTCCAACTTGATTCTGATAGCCTTGATTGTTCGAGATACATGTGACACGGTTGTGACTTCCATGTTGGTCTATAACCCTGATTGTTAGATACATGTAGTTCAGTTGTGACATCTATGTTATATTGAGTACTTGTGATCATCTAGTTGTGATCTATTTGCCTCTGGTAGACATGGCTCATCATGATTTCTATAACACATATCTTATATTTTTGGCAGGTATTTATTACTCATATGTTAAACTTCATGTGTTGGCTATGTTTTGACAATTGTTATCGCTTATACCTATGATTGGGCACTTTGTCTTTGGTATGAAATACGACATTACTATACCTCGGGGGAGATAGAAATGTGGATATGCTTCTACAAAGGGATTTGTGAAACGACCCAAAAAGTTCCTAAAAATGTGCTTCGGATGTTACCGGAAACTTGTTTTAGCTATATCTAAAACTCCGTTTCATTTTTCGAAAATCTGACTTCATATTCTTGTTTAGGGGGTCAAATGGAGTGGGAAATGGGTCTCACCCGAA
>JBCEWC010004619.1:0-26821 GCA_038996855.1 Solanum aculeatissimum
ATTACCCCTATCATTTACTACTTCTTAATCCTTGTGCCAAGTCAAAAGGGGTCAAGTAAAGTTGGACGGAGGGAGTATGTGTGAGAGTCAAATCATTTTTGCTTCAACTTAAATTACATGTGCATGAAATTTAGATAGAAATGATCATACTTCAGCGTAAAAAAAATTCAGTGTGAAATTTTGACACTATATATTTAAAGTGATATCAACACAACTACCTTTTCAAAAATGATTATACATTAAATGACAATTTTTAAAATAGATTGTCCCGTGAAATTTTCAATTTTTCACCGATATGGAAAAAGAGGAATTGACACATAGGTACAAATCTCTTATAAAATTGGTCGTTTTTAGTCCAAAAGTATTTAGTAAATTTTAAGTCTAAAAAATTGGCACTATCTAGCCAAATTTTTCATCCATTTATTTTGCTTGAAAAAAAGAGGAGTGAGAATATTTTTTTCCTTATTACACGTTTTTATATCCCTAAAATTAGGGACTCATTTTTCCCCTTTATATTGTTGCTAGATATTCCTAAAATCATGAATTTTATTTAGTTACTAAATATTCTTAAAACTAGGAATCTAATTATCTTGTTTCCCTGTAATTAGGTATCATTATTTTATTTTATCCCTTTTTGATTTGAAGCAAGTATTAGTCAAAATACTATTTTTTTAATTCTACCATTGAAATATATCTCCCCCTTATGTTGCTAGATATTCTAAAATTAATAATTCAATAAAATCACAAAAGAAATATACTTTATCGTTGCTCAAGAAATATCAATAAAATCAAAATTAAAATCATTATCTCAATTTACGAAAATCTTTTTTATCCATGAAATTTAAATAAAATTACATATGATAGAATCTGAATTTTTATCAAAAAATAAAAAAATTACAATTCAAAAAATCACGGAATCCTACAATTTAAAAGTTGAAAGATAAATATAAAAGATGAATTTAAGAAGGTAACAATAGATAAACATAGATATGCATAAATAAAGTAAGATTGAGTAGTGGAAGAGATAATTTAGAAAATTATTTCAAAAGGAGAAAAAAAAATACAATTTGATACTCTCTCTATTTTAAATTAATTGAATTATTGGGGAATTTTTTAGTTTTCAAAATAAGTGAATTGTTCAGTTTTCAAGGAATATGTTGGAATATTTTTTCAATTTTGCTCTTCATTAATTGAGTTTCTAAGGTTGAATTTTGTATTAAAAATAAAGGAAAAATGGGTAAAAAATGTCCTTGTACTATCAGAAATGAGCAAAAATGTGCTCCGTTTATACTTTGGCCATTTATGCCCTTGTACTATCAGAAGTGGGTCAAAAATGCGCTGATACTAACGTAATGGTAAAAAATACCCTTGATTTATATTCTGTCAGTATATTAATACCATATCAATATCATATAGGAGGACTGAACTTAATCCTCTGTGATACTATGTCGGTATATTGATACTCTATTGGTATATCATATAAGGTGAGCGACTTCAACACACAAATTTTAATAGTGAGGGATGTAAATGTGAGGGACATGAATGTAAATAGTTTGCTTCAAATAAGTATACTTAGGGTGTGTTTGGTATGGAGGAAAATGTTTTCCATGAAAAATGTTTTCCTGAAAAATAAGTTGATTTCTAACTCATTTTCTCATGTTTAGTTGGTAAGTGGAAAATATTTTTCGATTATTTTTTTCTATTGTGTTGGTTATTGAATGAAAATGTTTTTTAACAAAAAAAACTTTTATTATTAGCTAGAGAATAAAAAATAATTTTTTGGAGGGAGGGGGCAATGGAATGAGGGGCGAGGAGCAACTAAGAGGTTTGGGGGGTACAGGTGGATGAGATAAACAAATAAATAACATTTTCAAAATTTGAAATATTTTTTAAAAATAAAATTTAAATTTTTTGTGTGTTGAGGGGGTGGGAGGTGGGGGACAACGGATGATAAAAAAATGAAATGTCAAATTTTGTTTTTTTCGGATGGGGGGGGGGGGAGAGGGAGTTGTGATAGAGATGAGATTAAAAAAAAATTAATTTGAGATTGAATGAGAGTTTTGAAAAATGTTTTCCTTAATTTTTGCGAGGAAGTAATTTTTCTTAAATTTGAAGAAAATAAGTTGATTTGAAAAAATTTAAGCCAACCAAATATGAGAAAATTGGAAAATATTTTTCGAAAATTATTTTCCTCTGTACCAAACACACTCTTAGTCATCTATACATTGTGATGCTGTGCCAATTTTTCATGAAAAGAAGCCCAATTGAGCCCAACTAAAATTATTCAGACAAGCCCATCAAGGTCCGATTAGGAAGCTGGAGCCCATACATTGTCAGTTTTCGGGCAACCTTCCCTGTCCTTTCCATTTCTGTAATTATAAATCAAAGAAAGGATCTTTCTTCTCCATTCTACTAATGGAATCTGTGATCTACTGATCTCATTTTTTTTTTCCATTTCCATATTCTAACTGTATTAATACTAAAATTCTTCATCAATTTGTATACTTTTGTTATAATCCATGGCGGATTCCTTGAGGCTCCAACACCGAAAACTTGAATACAAGCGTTTGGTTCCATCATTTCTGTTTTCGCATCAGACTCTTCTTACTCTTCTCTGGATCGTTGGATTTATTCTGATCGTTGTTTGGCAAAGGAATGCAGTTGAGCGGCTTCTGATATATCGAGGTTTGGCATCACCTCCCAGGCCTATACCTAAGCTCCGCCCTCTAGTCTTCAATCTCTCCGATTTCGGAGCTGTTGGCGATGGCGTTACAATTAACACAAAGGCATTCGAGAGGGCAATTTCGGAAATCCGGAAGAGAGGTGGTGGCCAGCTCAATGTTGGGGCTGGTTATTGGCTTACGGCGCCGTTTAATCTCACGAGCCATATGACGCTTTTCCTCGCTGAAAATGCTGTTATTCTTGGAATTGATGTAAGTGCTCTATAGGTAATAGATTTCGTTTAGTTCCATAGAAGAATTCCTTTTTTAATTTAGTCAGATGCATTACGTGTTCGAGTTCATCCTTAAATAGTATGATTATGATTATTGAAAGTTTAGTTACTAATTCTAGTAACCAAAGAAATCTTTCCGTGGTCTTACAAGTTATGATGGGCACGAAAGCTGGCCGGAACACTATGGTAAGAAAAAAATTAAAATTGTGTTACTCAAGGATAGGGGGGAGTTGTAATTGGAGGAATCTAGTAAATGTTAAGATATAGTATATGGTTTAAAATAGACCCTAATAGTTATTTCCCCTTTAGTATGTGTAACTAAGAAAGAACCTACTCTTTTCCATTACTAACTTAATGGCAAGCACAAGCTTACTGCCATTCATTTACTGTCTTCTTATTTTAGTATAGGGACATAGTTCTGGCTATTTGTGGCTGGTGGAACTCTGTTTGTTCTTTTCCAAGATACATGACTTTCTCGTGCACATGCATATAAAACAAGCATTTTGTTAGAATTTGCTCTTGTTGCTTATTGCCATTCCTATACCAAATGTCTATAATGGTTATCTGGCAATAGAAAGTCAACTGCAATTGCACTTCCAGAAACACTTAGACGTGATATCTTGTCTCTATTCATGCCTCAAAAGTTAATTTTCTTTTGATATTTTGAATTGATTACTTTTTGAAGCTTTTAAGAATGGGTTCGTAGATTTCTTTCCTTTGAAAGTATCTTCTGAGTATGTTGCTTTGTCACATCCCAACAATGGTTACATCTATTATGATACAACAGTATAGGCAAGTGTGCGTGGTTGAAGGTGATACATATACTGCTGCTAACTTATGAGGTTTAAATGCATGCAACAGGATGAGAGCTATTGGCCACTACTGCCTCCTTTGCCATCATATGGATATGGACGAGAACGGCATGGACCGCGTTATGGAAGCTTAATCCATGGGCAAAATCTTAAGGATGTTGTCATAACAGGTAAAGTAGTAATATCCTTTGAAAAGGCACTCGTGTATGAGTAGTATTTTAATATTCCTTCAGTTTTGAATTGGTGCTATCTTTTGTCACCTCTTGCGATTTACAATAAATCACTATATTATTGAAGACGATTTTTAGGTTTGTCATAGGATTAGTCTTGCTATTATGGTTGTGTGTTATTGCTTTTCGATTATTCTGCTACTTCTATTACTTTTCTTGTAGAATTGACATTGTTATTCATTTTAGTTGTTATTCTATATCTATTGTTTTTTTCTTTTCTTGGAATGGATACACTTGAGCCGAGGGTCTTTCTGAAACCACCTCTCTATCTCCATGTGGTAGTGGTAAGGTTTGCGTACAATCTACCCTCCCTAGACCCTACTTTGTGTGATCCTCTGGGTATGTTGTTGTACTATATTATTGAAGAATTCCCAAGTTATCAGTGTGACTATTAATGCTGGCGAGGAGGACTCACTTCTCGTCAGGATTTTGTATACACACTAAGTTATTAAGTTTGTCAAAGGTTTCCAATGTTTCTTGTGTACAAACAGAATTTAAAAGCTTGCACTAGTAGAAATTTTACAAAAAAGTATGTAGTTCCTCTTTCAGGCATGCTGTTCCGTGACGTGTTCTTCTTTAGGTTTATCTCTGCTTTTAGCATCTGTTATAGAGTTAATTAGTTATAAGTCTTGTTTTCCGGTACTTGCATCTGCCTCTGCACATGTTTTCTCATATAGCAAGTTAGAGAGAAGCTCCCCAAACAAAGTACATATTCAAATGTGATTCTGAAATGGTGATTGAGAATAGTGCAAACCTTTCTTTGATTGTTTATAAACAATTTTGCAACAGGGCATAATGGTACCATTAATGGACAAGGCCGATCATGGTGGGAGAAACACCGTAAAAAACTTTTGAATTACACAAGGGGCCCACTTCTTCAGCTCATGTGGTCAAGAGACATTTACATTTCTGACGTTACATTTCGGGATTCTCCATTCTGGACTCTTCACCCTTACGACTGCCAAAATGTTGTTATAAGAAATGTAACAATTCTGGCTCCATTGACTGAGGCCCCAAACACTGATGGAATAGACCCTGGTGAGTTCTCCTTATTTCTTATTCAACCATACTTGGAATGTATTCTTCATGTCTCATCAGTTCTCATTTAAATGCTCACATTGACCTGCTCTGTCGGCATTCTATCGGAATTGCTGTACAGGAATACTTTTAAATGCTTACTGATGCTCTGTAAAATTGCTTTTTCTTCAAAAAGTTCACTCGCGTAATAGTTGTCAAGAGTTCTACAGGAACTGCTGTATAGGAATACTTTTAAATGCTTATATATACTCTATAGAAATCGATTTTTCCTCAAAAATCTCACTTGTGCAATTTTAAGAATACCGGTAAATAGCAAATCTGCTCTTATCTCATCTTTAGCTTCTTTTCCTTCTGAAAGTAATGCATTCGGGGGAAGTGTCTCAAAAACCCAGGTCATGAATTATGTGCATGTACCAGCAAATTTTACCCCTCATCTGTTGACTTTCCACACTAATGTTTCATTGACCACGAGTTTCTTTTAGAAAACTACTTATACATACTAGTGATATTTATTGTTTGTTAGGTGTTTTCTGAAGATTTACTTTCTTTTTCGATAAAGGATTAAGCGATGTATCATCTCACTCTAGATACAGAATCGACAGTCTGAAATGGGTCATCATTTTGGGGAAAGAGAGACACATGGGGTTGTGAACTGGAACACTTGGTCATTTGTACATGTACTCCACTAATGCATATTTTTTTCTGTGTCATGTCTTTTTACGACTAAATTGTTGAGCGGATGGATCTTCTGTTGGCAGATTCATGCGTGGATATGGTGATAGAAGATAGTTATATAAGCGTTGGGGATGATGGAGTCGCAATCAAGAGTGGCTGGGATCAATATGGAATTGCATATTCCAGCCCGTCTTCCAATATTACTATCCGTAACCTCGTAGTGCGCTCAATGATTAGGTAATAATGGTTTCTATGTTATATTAAATTACATCAAGCTTGCTCCTTGCTACAATTTTTTTCCCAATTACCTGTTTGTATTACCTCTGTAGATTTGCCCACATTAAAAGATGCATGATTCAATAAATTTATGCAGTTCTTTTCTCTGAGGGATTTTAATTATCTAAGTGCAACTTTGTCTTCATTAACTTGAAGTTACAATTTTGTCTTAGTTTTCTCAACTTAATTGATAGAGAGTAGGTGTTCGTTTGCGTGTGTTAGTCTTTTTTGATTTTTTAATGTTGACTGACTTGCTCATTATCAACAGTGCTGGAGTATCAATTGGAAGTGAAATGTCTGGTGGAGTGTCGAATATAATAGTGGAGAACCTCCTTATATGGAACTCAAAAAGAGGAATAAGAATTAAAACTAGCCCTGGCAGGGGTGGTCATATCCGACATGTTATCTACCGCAACCTGACCCTCCAGAATGTTCGTGTGGGCATTGTAATTAAGACCAACTACAATGAGCATCCTGATGAAGGCTATGATCCAAAAGCTCTTCCTGTTATTGAGGATATAAGCTTTACTGGTATTCGTGGTCAAGGAGTTCGAATACCAGCACGTATTTATGGGAGCCCTGAGATTCCTGTTCAGAATATTACTTTTCAGGACATGTCTGTTGGCATTACATACAAGAAGAAGCGTATCTTCCAATGTTCTTATGTTCAAGGACGTGTTATTGGAAAAATCTTCCCTGCTCCATGTGAGAATCTTGATTGGTATGATGAGAGAGGAAAACTACTTAGGCAATCAAAAAAAATGAATACGAAGGACTTGGATTATGATGGTTGAGACGAAGGTGCTTTATTCCTTCAACGAAAATGTTGGTACAACCAGCTGATTGCTTGTCGCCAGCTACATTTGTTCTTCCCGCTCCTTCAAATCCAGAGTCAAATGCTGGGAGGCTAGAGCATGTTGAAACATATTTGCAGTTGCCACACTCTATTTGCCAGAATGAAAGAATACATGTATTGAGTACTCACCCGTGGAGCTTTTAAGAGGCAAACATTGCCTCAAATCTTATCGGGGTTGTTACTTGTTTGGTTATCGAGGCTGCAACCAGTGAACGAAGCTCCAGTGCCCACAGTATATACCCAGGTAGGTTTGGCCTATGCTATAATATATCATGGTTTATTGCAAAAGATGAAGGTGGATATCAGTTCTTGAAGTGTGAATATGAAGGAATGTGTTCCCCATTTAACTCATACTTCTATTTTATTTTGTTAAATCCTCTGGTAAATTTGTTAATGCTGGCTTGTGAAAACATAGTATAGTTAGCCTTTGTATATGAACTTTCAGTTCCCTTAAAATCTGGGAGAACATAGTATAGATGTAATTATTGTACTTTCTACTAATGAAGATTATAGTTCAGATGGGTGGTTATTTCATGTGTGTTTGTTTCATAGGCATTCAATTACCATTTTCCCTCATTTGGTGTTCTATTTCAGAGCATACGAGAAGGTTTTCCACCAATATAGAGCAAAAGTAGAATAATTCCAAATTTCCAATATGAAATAGGAGGACGATTTTAACATTAAAGTTATTGATACAGCAGCTCTCACATACATCCTCCAAAGGAAAAACAGAGGGCCTCATCATAATATATCAAGTAACAGTTATATCTTAGACTATTTTTAGTTCTTTAAGCCATGCAGTATGTAATGGGCACGGATCTGATTTTCCTTCTGCGATTGCCTTCTCAGACAGTGCATAGAACCACCCGTTTCTCCATTTGAACTACAGAAAGGGTCAAACAAGTGGAATGGTTAATGCACAGGATTCAAAATGTAATATCAATTAAATAATCTAAGTTTCTTACCTCCTTGACTGCCGTTGGAAAGTGTGCAACAGCTCGTGAATAAGCGCAGAGCCTGTCCTCCATGGCATCCTCAAAAACTAGACCTTTCTCTGCAGCTGCTGCAGCCGCAAGCTCAGCAATCAGTTCAGACACCTGAAAGCAGTGAACCTAGTTAATCACGTCCTGGCATCTACATTATCATCTGTACTAGCTGTAAACATTCAGAAATCAAGTGAAGCACAGAAATGAGTGATGCTGACAGACAAGGGTGACTCAATTTTGGTAAAACTGGAAGAACTTTCATGAGTGCATTTAACCCCCATTGCCTACAATGTATAATTGGTCTAAGCAGGGACACAACATGGACTAGAAGGTCCAAGATTTACTCTAGACCTGAATAACAATGCTATGCTCCATTGACGTGGTCTCGAGCAGCAATTATGATAATTATATAATAGAAACAGATTTTATGAGCACCAACCCAAGTTTTTCTTGGTACACCACATAAATAAGCCACTAATACAATGAATATCGTCAATAAGCAGTGTTTTGGTTAATTCTATTTCCACTTGTGAAATCTGCTGTGTGAGATCTGAGTTGCAAACATGCCATATTCTTAATCATGTGTAAGGGAAAATAAGCTGAAAAGTGAATTCAAATATCAGTAGTCACTTGAGCCATCCTATTACCTCATGCAAGGAATTGCAATTTAGGCTTCAGCAACAAAAGCAATACTAATAATCAGTGCGTCTTCTCTGTTTCTCTCACTTAAAACGAGGTAATTTCTTTTTGATTTTTAAAATTTATTATGAAACTAACAGTAGTCCCGTTGGATTTATGGAATGAGGGTACTTGATTCTAAGACTTGAAACAAGATAGATAAATACTGCAATCGAACCTTTCAAAAGCAAATTAAAAGTGGATATCAAAGGTTTCATAGAGAAGTCACTCACCTCAGAGCGATACTCTTTTTCAACAGCTCCTACTGTTGCTCCAGGATGACGTGCTCCAACAAGCATGAAAGCACATATCCATATAAGCTTCTCCAGCATTTGCTTCTGAAAAGGCTCCTTGTCAAGTACCTGGCTTTCAAAAAAAGTAAAATGAGTAGCAGTCTAATGCAGGCTACCATAAAGGGCAGTGCTGAAAGATGAATAATGGACTTCCTGGACCTTGTGAACTTGTAGGCGAAAATTTGGAAAGGATTTGTCATCTCTGAAGATGACACTTGGTAAGGTACATAGTCAAACAAAATGAAAGAGGTCTACAATGAATTGCAATGATTTTACCTCACATTCCAATTTGAATTGGCAAAATCAGTGTCTCCTATTAGACCTCACATTTTACCCTTTTTCTTTATGCAATACAAGGAAAGAGGTGTACTATCAGTAGTATTTCATAAAGAACTGTTGAATAAGAAGCCACTGAATCTAGTTCATCATGGAGGGAAAAAAACTGAGGCTAATGTTAGACGTGTATGTTGAAGTCTTCAAAATGCAGCACACTAAACTTAGACAAGACATCCCTATTTACGATAAACACGAACTCGAAAACAGTCTTCTAGCCAACCTTCAATAGCATCAAACAGGAACTTTTACTGCATGGTTCATAATATTATAATGAGCAAATAATACAAGGCGAAGTTCATTCTTTACCTTGCAAGAGAGTCCTCCAGCATGCAATCTTGCAGCAACTGCAGATGCCCATTTCCCATAAGCTGCAGTCAATCCTTCTGGATTTGTATCAGTTTTCCCATCAGTTGGGGGTTCACCAAGCTTTGATACCGCAAAATATGCCAAAACTTGGTCTGCATTACCGAGGCCTTTACTCTGGAACCAAGGCTCTAGCATCCCATTCTGGAAAAATACCAAATCTGCTACATCAAGATTTATTATGAGGTCACATCATCCATTAAGACTTTTGGTATTAAATATGCTATAATTTTGTGTAACTACGTAAAATGAGAAGTTCCAATTAAATAAAGGGTCATTTTTTAACACAAAAAGTAAATAAAACTATAGAGCAACAGTGTAATTGATGGAAATTCCAGCATACCGCTCCAACGAGATTTAGGAGTAGCTTCAAGTACAGCTTCAAGATCATCATTCCTAGTGCAAACCAATATTGGACCTACAAAATCAACAGGTACTGGTTCACCCCTTTTAACCAAAACATCATCTCCATTACCAAAATCCTGTAAAGCTCTTCCCACACGTCCACCTCCAACTATGATGGCAGGAGCTACCTTTGTAGCCATGTCGGCTGAGGTGGAAATTGATGCTCTAATCTTGAAATTCAGGTTGATTTTTGAAGTGGGTTTTGTGTATTTGTGCCAAATTGTTGAGCTAGAGAGGGTGACAGTGTTCATCATTGCTGCTTTCATGGTGGGCAATTTCTGGGGCCATGGTTTCTTCTGCTACTATTAAATGGAAATAATGGGTCAAGAAGATAGCCACTCGTTTTCACTAATGATACAGAAATTTTTATCGCTTTATCAGTGGCAGTGGCGTAGGTGGTAGAAATTCGGATCCGATCCGATTTGATGCAAATTCGGGTTGCTAGTTGTTGGGCTTAAGGCCCAAATCAACTTGGAAATTCTAGGAGCTTGGGCCTATAAAGCCCGTTTCTTTTCACTTACTGGCCGAAATGTGCACGTGTACATTTTGAGTCCATATCGGCAGTCCCTGTGAGGTCATTTAGTAACTCGTTAGAATTAAAATAATATATAAATTTGTTCATAATTTATATTACATGTATTAATTATGCGAATTTTTCAATTATTAGCCAAATATCATATTATTTTCATAAATGAATAACTTATTTACCTAACAAACATAATATAAATTATATGAAAATTAATTTGCTTCTTATTCATCTACCAAACTACCCATAAAAGTTTATAGATCTATTCATTTACAAATAACTTCAGACATGCAATATCAAATAAAACATCTATAATTTTACTATTTTAATCTAAATTTTATGCTCATATGATTAAACTCAATTATTTTTGCATGAAGTCAATACTTAAATTTTAATCATAGAACTTCAAATATTTCATGTGAACTTCAAACATCACATATCTAAAATTGTTACAATGAAGGTAGACATGCAATTTTTTTGAAAAGTTGGGTACATATTTAATAGCAGAGCCTAACTAAGATACCCCTAAAATTTTTACTCATTTGCTTCTAGTTTTTCAATTAATTTGACCCAAATTTGATTTGAGATTACAAATTCAAAAACTTATGATCTTAAAAAAAGGTTTATTATTTAGAGTAAAATCAACGTTCAAATTTAAATTCTTTGAGTTTAAGAAAATGTTATTAATTTTTAATTAAAATAATAAAAAAATAGTGTTATTTTTTAAAAACGGGAGTATGACTTTCTACAAATTTTTGCACTTGTATACAAATTACATGATTTTTACCTACAAAATTAATTAAATTACTCACTTTTTTACTATTTCAATAATTGCTAAATTTACAACATCTGCCTGCAGCTGCAGGTGAGTTTATTTGCTTCCTAAATTTTGTTTCAGACAAACGTACGGCAGTACATTCAAATCTACTTCGCGGCAGTATCCAAATCAGCAGCCGACAAAACTCCGGCGATGGGCCCACAAACCTGCCGCCGATTGGGGAAAAAACACCTGGCATATTATTGACAAAGACAGCACCCAATCAAGTTCCTTATTTTACCGTTGGAGAATTTAATCTAATTATGACTCAATTCCAAATATTTGAAAGCCCCAATGCCCAAAAAATTTTCAAATTCAAATTTCTGTTTGTTACCATTAATGGCCTTGTTGGCTGCAAACACAAGATAAAGCATATCTAACCACTACCCTGCTCCTCCTTTATAGCAAAAATAAAGTGCTCCAACAAGAATCTTGTTTATATAACCTGTTGTTCTGCTCTTCTTTTTTTCCAAATTGGGCGTTCAAAAATGTCTGGTTTCAAGAAAACTACACCCCCACTTCGTTCTTCAAATTCATACAATTCCCTTTATGATAATCCCTTAACTGAGCTGGGACAAAACCGTAGCTGCAGCAGTGTTGATGAAGCATTGGGTGTTCATTTGCTTAAGAAACAACTTGTTATTTCTGATAACAAAGAGAATGCTGCACCGGAAAAATCCAATCTTTGTGATAAAGAAAATGTTTTACCGTTTGATTGGACTAGTAAGGTTGTTAATAACGAGTTTTCGTCATCAGCCCCCAGGGCTGATATGAAAGACTCAGTGCTGAGGCCGTCTTCACTTCAGCTATGCATACAAAAACATGAACCAGATTCAAAAATTGGGTTGAAAATTTGGGAACACGCGGATACTGAGACGCCGAATTCTGCTAATATTTGGGATTATTCAGATTCTGAGGCTGCTCCAGCTTCTTCTTGGTCTACATTACCTAATAGGTCTATATTTGTCTTTGATTTAGAGTTAAAAATCAGTTCTTTTTCTTATGAACATTGATGTATAGATAGATGATTATTTTGTTCTTTTTTGCAGGTCATTGTTGTATAGGCCTTTGCCAGTAGACATTGGAAGGTGTACTTGTTTAATAGTGAAGGAAGCATCTCCAGAAAGCAGGGATGGAGGGACTTTTTACTCACTTTATACTAATGTAAGGTTTCTTTCACTTTTTTCTTTAAGCTTGTAGAAACCAGTAACAATTAGCATTTTCTATAAGTTAATGCTTTGGTTATAGTAAAAGGCGAAGCAAAAGATTTGAACTTTATGCGTTTTGAATTCTAGTAAAAGGTCTGAACAAAAGCTAATGAATGTGACTGATTGTATGTCAGCTTCTAGCTCTTCCCTGGTCGTAGTTCTTTGTTCATATGAAACCCGTTTCCTGAAAGATGAGTTATTGTGATAGACGCGTAATGATGAAGAGGGAATTCCAACTAATTTGAAATTGTGGATATGTAAGTTACTTGAAGTAACACATTTATAGTTCATTCCCTATTTCAAATATAAAGGAGACTGGATGAGATTTAACTTATGGAGGGAGACAATAGACCAATTTTTTTTAGTTTGAAAGGCAAGAGTAGAAAGAGAACTAAAGAGAGATAATTTTCTACTACCATTTTACCTAGAGGAAGACAACCAGTGACTTAAAGAGATTTATCTCGAACCAGCAAATAGCTAGTGTTTTACACCCTGTTATCATTCACTTGGTAGCATATCCGTGAGGACTTGATTACTCAACTCCAAAATACTTGAGGTTTTCAGGTTGGTCTATTCTGCTTTTTACCAGAAAGATTTGCCCACTGTGACATTCATCTCTGTCATATTTGTGCAATAGCTTTGTGTCTTTGTCGTATCTTTTGACTTTGATGTCAATTATCTGATATCTCATACAATAATTTTTGAACCACATATAGGCAGTATGCTGAATGGCACTCAAATTCCTATTTTGAGCAACCCTGGTTGAGTTTGTGCAAAGATTAACCAATGTTGGAGGGTATAATAGCATATTACATTACCATTACCAGAGAAATATGAATGTTATGAAACAAGATAGATGTCTGTATCATCATACTGGATAATTTCTATTTAAGATCTTACTTATGAATATATTGAAAACAGACTTGTGATCTCAAAAATTACCACCGAATTCCATTAAGGTATCTAACCATCTTTCACACAATCTTTAAAGTTAACTAAGAGGTTGTAATAATATAGAAGTCACTGAGTACTTGAACAGATGATAATGTTTTCTTGCATCCCTGAGCATCATGCAAAATTTAACCTTTCTACAATCATTTGAAGCAAGAAACTCTTTGCTCATAGTGTCCTAAGCATTGTGCTTGAGTTGAAAATTCTTATTTGTTTAAGCTACATCTTTTTAAGTACTACATATTTTGACTATTTTTTCTTATCCATCTCCTTGAAAATTCTTTTAGTGCCAAGCTGGTTGTGATTCATTGTTCCAGAATTTGTGATTTTTACTGCTTCTTTATGGAGTTACCAAACAATTGTTTGTTAACTCTTATGAGCAATAAATCAAAGGAGCCAACAGCACCAATATTCAGTTAACATCTTATCTTTCTTTTGATTAAAGACGAGTGCAAAGGTGCTCATCTTACCCGCTGCTAGTACTCTTTCTCCGATAGTCTCTTTGTCCCACTCCTGAAAGCTGGTCCATATTTCATGAGGAATTTATCTTTTGGTAGATTTTTCAACTTGTAACTTGGAATTCCTATTCAAAATCTTGTCACCCAAAACTAACTCAGATACATTGCGTGTTGAATTAGTAGACAGCTAACGTTGAACCCTCAAGACTCTTGCAAATTCCAGTTTTATTCGGAGCAATAATTAGTTCACATCCTTGTCTATCATCATCCTCTAGTTCATGACTTTATCTTTTGTTATCTGCAAAAAAAAAAATTGTTTGCTTAAGGGGGAAGGAGCAGCAGGTTCTGTTCATGGTTGAGGGGCTGTGCTATTGGAAAACCTGATTGGGAAACTGGTTTTTGAAGCAGAGTGTTTTCTCAGAACGTCGAGACCTGTACTGATATCTATTTTCCTGTGTTTTATTTAAACTGAAGGAGGGGCAAGGACGTCAGAATCGGAAACTTGCCATAGCCCATCACAGAAGACGTAACGGAAAATCTGATTTTGTAGTTGCTCAAAATACAAAGGGTATATGGGGAAAATCTGATGACAGTTTGATTGGACGCGTAACAGCTAATCTTCTGGGATCAAAATACCACATATGGGATCAGGTACATTTTTTTTCTTCTAGCACTATCAGATAAGACACACCTATGGTAAAATGGCATCCTTCCTGGGAGATGTGACGACTTAACTCTTGCTGCTGTGACCGATTTATTTCAGGGCCGTCCTAATTCCACAACCAAACAATCAAAATTGCTGGGCATTGTAACGTAAGCTTTGTCTCCCTAATTCCCATCTGGAATGTGGCTCTTAGACCATCGTAATAAAAGCATATTGTCTACAGATTCATGCCTACCATCGCGACCTGGACTGGAAGCTACAGAAGGATGAAAGCATGCATACCAAAACACCAGTCCATGCAATTAAAATCTACAGCTCAGGTGAGACTTGTTGCCAAAATTATAACAGGACACTTATAAAATAAACAGGTATGCTCGCGAAGAGTTCTAATTAAGTTTGCTGCTCTGGGTACTACAGCACATCAATGGACTCCCCGCAGACTGGGAGGAGCATATGGACAAAGTGAATCAGTTGTTTTCAAAGATTCCTCATTACAATAAGGTATATGTATTTGTTTCGAATAACCATTTGAAAATGTTTTGAGTTTGTCTCCTCATTATTAACACATCTCATATGCAATTATTTGGTACATGTAGGTCTCAAGACAGTATGAGTTAGATTTTAGAGATAGAGGAAGGTCAGGACTCCGAGTCCAGAGCTCGGTTAAGAATTTTCAGCTGACCTTGGAGGTATTAAGTTCATTAGACTAGCTTAAACATATACAGTTAGGCCTCTCTTTAACCATCATCATATGACAACATTTCACTACGACAACCAAAGTACAAATCAGGCCATTGTAAAGAGGCTTGATTGTACATTACTTTTGGAACGAGATAACATACATCCTGCAGACACTAGTATATTCGATTGTCTTGTTAACTGTTTGTGTTATGATTGTTAATAGAAAAATGGAAAGCAAACAATTCTACAACTTGGTCGAGTGGGGAAAGCTAAGTATGTGATGGACTACAGGTATAATATATATTTATATTCTGTTTTTGGTACTACTTCAAGCAGAGTAGTATAGATAATTCCACAGCTAGAAACAAAATCATCCCAATGATCATATAGCAATTTGATCAAGTGACATTTAACTTGAATTTTCGTGATGATAACAGGTATCCGTTGACAGGTTATCAAGCGTTTTGCATATGTTTGGCTTCTATTGATTCAAAGTTGTGCTGCACACTGTAAACGGAATCTCCAGAGCCTTTTGTTGTTCAACCTCTGAACAGCAAAGTCACTGATTTTGACTAAGTGCAATTTTTTGCCAAAGGCATAGCGCGAATTTGTCCTTATTAAAATTTATTGATGCACCTGGGTGAAAGATTTTGTACAAGCATCTAAGTAAATGCAACTTCATAAATTTAGACATGTTCTGTTTAATGAAAGTACAGCATTGTGCACTTTGACAGATTGTCTTGGAATTCTTGGGAGCTGTTACCCTTTGCTAAAAAGGTTGTTCTAGTCGAGGAAAACGTGCGCATGTGAGGCTTGTGTTTGAATTTTAAAATTGTGTTTTAGCAAATGAAGGAAATTAGACTGAGTCACTCATGTGGGTCAACGCGGACCTATATTAAAGAGAAAGACAACGATCAGGATCTGTCAAAAAAGAAAAAACTTTTTCGTTGTTCTCTAAAATGTTCTTGATGGAAGAATCTTCCACGAATGTCGGAAACGATTATTAGTAATAGGTATGACTTAGATTGTGCCTATTTGGTGTGATTAATGTTATTACATAAACATGTGATATAATATTTGACATGTTAAATAAATTCAACGACCTGACAAATTGTATGTTTGGATTTAATTTTTCATAGAAATTATACTATGTTTTCATATAGTAATCTTTTTGCGTATAACTCAGCCAATAAAACTATTCAAATACTGTCTAACTGAATAAATCCCACAATTCCAATGAAACAAAAAACTAATTAAAATGGTAAGAGTCTTTGTATTATTGTAGAACCCATAACTTAGCAAAGAATGTTTGTCGATTTCTGTATCTACATAATCAAATACAATAAAAATATATATTAATAGTCATTAAACAAATCACTGAAAAAATATTACCCTCATTCTCCTCTCTTTTCTTGAAATTAAAATAAAATAAAGTTAAAGGATTTTCCTTGTTCATTTTTTCTTTATGTTGCCTCACCAATAACTCTCCTTAACTTAAATATAGTATTCACAAATAATCTTTATATATCACGTCCACAGTTATTAATTAATGTTTCTAATTTCTGTTACTTGGGATAATTAATTAAGCTCACACTGAAACATGGGCAATGCTAAAGAATCCAAGTTACCAAAAATAATATCATGCTCCTCAATGAAACTACTTGATTCTTGGCAATCAAAGTAGGTCTGAATATCATCCGGGAAGCTCCGCCGTGGTCGGTCTGGCTCAGGCGGAGTTTCCGGGCAGTCAACCTCCGATGTTCTTGCAAGCATTTCCTTGAACTTTGAAGACTGCAGCAAAAGCCCTAGTGCTGATGAAGTCGCGGCTTCGCCACCTGGATGTGGCAGAGCCGCGACGGTTACATCGCACCCAGAGCTTTGTTGTTGTTGCTGTTCCTGGTGGAGGAAGCTAAAATTCATCTCCTCTTTGGTGTTAGGCATGAGATGAACGTCGTTAGAGTTAGGGTTAGGGTTTGATTCAGTGTTAGTGGTATTATCATTAGTTTGGTCTGAGGGACGTAGCCACTTAATGTAACGGCTAAGGTCAAAGTTTGTAACGGCGTTAAGTCCACGGTATTCGATAGCTGCCATATCATATGCGGTTGCTGCTTCCTCTTGAGTAGCTGCATGTGATAATTGGAATAAAAGATTTATTTATAACTAATTAATGAATATTTTAGACATCGATCTCTAAAAAAAAAATTCGATCAAATTGAAAAACTTACGAGAAAACATGAGATGTATGGCAATTTAGTGTTTCGTTTGAAAGATAGAGGAATATATGAGCAATCAGACTCGAGTCAAATGTTATCTTAAGGGCATTTTCCAATAAGAATGAACTCTAAATAATGACGTAAATATGGAATATTTGTATAAATTAAGCCTACGACACTACATGTTCTTAAGGTTTCAAAATGTAGGCCCAAATGCTACATTTTTTTCTGGAGAGGTTAGCCTACGTTTACTGTTCATGTTTCGTACATGTATTTTTTCATGTGGTATGCTTTGAATTTAAAGAAAAAGAAGCTCCTCAATTGTATTAAAGGAGATTCAACAATTGATGTTTATGAAAAAGAAGTTTCGGTCCTCTAGCTCCACTCATGCTTCCCAATATGTATAGTTATGACCCGATATGTCTCTCTGTTCACTTTTACTTATTCATTTTAGATTTTCTGTCTTTTAAAAAATAATAATTAATATGAGTATTTTATCATGAAATTTATGTATAGTTTTAGATTTTGAGAAATGATTTGAGTAATTAAAAGTAAAAATTTCTTTTTTATATTAATGGACAGGTAAAAATGTATTTAATAAAGAATGGAGGTGAAAAGAAAAAGAGTGGGGGAGGGGGTATGGATTATAATATAGGTATTAAATTCAAGAAACTAATTTGCGTGACAAATTGGATGAGATAGTTGAAAAATGAAGAGATGGGGCATGGGTTGTGAAATCTTAAATAGCAGACCTAGCAGTTGAAAGTTGGTGATCTATATATACCCAACCACCAACTATATTTAATTTTTTCCCCTTTCCCTAATCGAACTTCTTAGCTGTTTTGCCTCACTTATTTGACTTATTTTCTTCTTCCATAACCATGATATACTTCTAAATAGGCACTCAAATATTCATTTGGCAATATTAATACTGACAAACAAGTGCATGCATATAGTGACACGTGGCAATAATCATGCTTATTTATTTCTAACAATAAATATGAAAATGACGTTCCTTTAGGTGAGCGACCAAAATATACTACACTAATTGTGAAATTAATTAAACTTTATCCACCTGTCCTATCTGAAGCAGCAAAATTAGGAGGAAGGATTAATTAATTAATTTACCAATTTTGTTTAATTTTCCAACTAAATTAATGATGAAAGAGAGGTTGAATTAATATTGTAAACTACAAATTTTTAACGTGTTAGTAAGAATCTCCAACTACGTACCATATGTTCCAAGGTAAAGATATTTGTTGCCAAACACCCTTCCAATGCGAGCCTCCCATCTTCCATTGTGGTGGTGTCTACAAATAAAAATAAAAAAATCACTATTGTTCATCATTCTAAATCTACCTCTGTACCTAAGCTTTATTGAACAAAATTATATAAAAATCGTATTGATAAAAGATAACAGATAGCCAATAAAATGGTACAAGTGCATGAATGGAAGCAACATGAAAGCATTTAAGAAGAGGAGCATTTCAACGTCAATATCAAGAATATACAACATAGTTAGATGGCACACTAGCATGAAGGATGGGAAGAGATGAAGACTCATTAACAGTCCATAGTTGAGTAGCAATGATGGGCATCTTCACAAAAAACCAAACTTATAATCTTAAAAATAAGATAAACTATTTATTGTAGTAATTTATTTATTATATACTAGATAAAAGTGACTATGATAGACCGGACTAAACACATCCTTTCAAAAATATTACTCCCACCATTCATTTTTATTTCATTGTCCATTTTGAATTTCGCAAATCCCTCAAAAAATAGCGCTTAATATAAATATTTTACCATAATATAATTATATGTTTATATAACAGACAGATAAAATACAACTAGTAATAGTTAGCTATTTAATGCATGCCAAAAATAAACTTTTTTGAGGGACCAGCGGGTTGGGTTAATTGTCGCTTTAATGAAATGCAGCAATTTTAGATGACCAACATTTTTGCGGCAAGTCTTAAGGTCAAACATTTCTGGAGGATACTCCTAGCTTAATCATTCAGTGTTATGAAGAAATTTCTTACTGTATTCTTACCTTGCTACGCCTCTATATTTTGATACTCCCCTTGAAAATCCACTACTTTTTCTGCAGACATATCATACAAACAAAATTTAAAAAATATTAAGCAAATATGAAGATGAAAAATAAATCATTCTTTTCTTTGGGTGTACCTTCTCAAAGAACTAATATACTCTTCTTTCGATTGACCTTCCATTTTCTTTAGTTCATTTTCGTACGTCATGACCTATATTTTAAAATAAAAAATCTCATAGCGATCTCAAGTTAATATATAATGATAATTGAGTTGGTGTTAGTCAAAATTACCGGGAAATTAAGGATGGTGTCTTGACCCCAATACTTTAACGCCGCTAAGTCATATGCATGTGCAGCTGCTTCTTCTTCATCATAAGCTCCTGAGAAAAATAAAAATTAAAAAATTTCAATTCGTTAATGAATTGGTGAGCAAGTAATTGAAAATGAAATGTTTATAATAATAGAAATAAACTTACCCAAATAAACTGCATTTTAATCGGATTTTGATATAAGCACGATTTGCGCCGGTGAAACCAATAGAAAACTTCAATCAGTGATGTAGTTCAACAACATCCTATCTAATATTAACTCAAACAGATCACTAAAAATTGGGGAAAAACTATCAACCTTGTTTTCCTTTTTTGTTCTGCGTTTCATTCCAGCAATTTTTATCCCATAAATGAGCTTCATATCGGCCGGTCCACCGGTGCCTATTAATTATTAGTCTGAAATTAATTAATTCCATTAAAAGAGGGGAAAAAACAATTGCAGAGAAGGAAAAAAAATTACCGAGTGACTCCTCTGTAAATTGAGCTACGTTGAGGAGGAGAATCTCTGGGAACGCTCTTACGTGTTCGTTTCACTTTACCAATAGCATTGATATCACTTTTATTGCTAGGTTTCGGTTTACCAATGCGATTGCTAGAAGAAGAAGAAGTACTTTTTGACATTGATGTTTTCGCCATGTGCAGAAAAACAGAGGAGGTATAAATTAGGTTCTCCAATAAGAATGGAGGATATATATGAAAAAAAAAGGGAAAGGAATATAATATAATTATTAGATTTGAAGAGAATGATGAAGAAGATGACAAAATATAGGAGAAAAGCCGGCGGAGGAAATGGCGATGGCCGTTTCTGTTTATAAGCAGGCCCTGGCGCTGGCCCTCTTTTGTGTGTTAGCTACTTTGTGCTTGTCCTCACTTTTTTCTCTCTCTGTTTTATTTCTTTTTTCGCTCTCTCTATTTTTGTGTTTATGTGTATATATACTTCATAATTACATCTGCCCTTTCCGTTTTTCTTGCCTTCACACTCCTCCTATTTTAAAAAGAATGAAATTTTAAAAAATATTTTTTTATTTTATGATTCTAAATTAAAATTATATTAAACATAATTTATCATTTTAAATATATTATGTGAAAAGTCAAAATTAAGATATTATCAAAAGAAAGAGATTATTTTTTTTAAATTGACTAAGAATAAAATGGGGAGTATATATTGACTCCATTCCTTTTTAGCTGTGACAGTTTTCATTTTTAGAGTCGAACTATTTAAACTTTAGACTAACATTTTAAGATGTACTATTTCATTATATTGATATGAAAAGTGGTATGAAGAAAGTTACAATCAATAATAATTTTCTTATAATTTTTTAATATCATTTTAAAATAACATATAATTTAGTTTTACAAATTAATCGAATTAATTTTTGAAAAACTCAAGATGATAATTAAAATGGGCGAATAAAGTATATACTTTTACTCAATCAGATTTAGTTCTCCCTTTTTATTTTTTTATATCCCTCTTTAATTTTAGGTTTAAAATTAGGTGCAGGATTTGTAGGTCCACCAAATTTATATCCTTTTGCCTATCTTTTTTCAAGGGTGTATGAGTTTCTCAAGTTTGTTTTTCTGTAAATTAATTTTCAATTTTCAAAAAACTATATATAATTTAATTCAAATTAAAATAAATTTTGTTTGATTCGATTTTTTCTTCTTTTGTTTCGATTTCTTTGACTTGATTTTTCAATTATTTTGCACCTTAGTCATATTAGAATAGTTATATTTAAATATTGAAAAAGAATAACTATAAATACATCAAATCTCTAAACTAAATTCGCATTATTGATATAATGGACACCACTAAGAAGATAGCAATATATCAAAAGATGAAATAATCAAATACTCTTAATCTATGTTGATGCAAAATAGAACAAGATTAAATTTACATGCCTAATAATATAATTAAAATAATATATGGGTATTATTTAATATTAATTAATTGATTTCTTTATTGAACATGTGCCAAAGAATGAAATATGTTATTTATAAATATATTGTATTATTAAATAAAAAAAATTCCTCTCAATTTTTATGTTTTAAAATTTGAATTAAATAAAAAATCTAGATCTTAAATACGAAACCAAATCAAATAACAAGAAATGATTTGATTCAGTTTGGTTTATTAATTTACTCCAAATAATACACAACATATTGGAGATTGTTTTTTAATTACATTTTCAGTATTTGTCCACTCTTCATATACTCAGTCTTAAATTTTCACCTTGAATCATGAAATATTTTTTGAAATTTAATTTGAATAAGCAATGGAGTCATGCATGCCATGCAAATCCAATTATTAGTTTACCCAATATCGAATCCCAATAATTATATTGTCCATGCTCTGAAATCTGAATGATCAACCGTGAGTGTAAGAAGTTGTTGAATTCTAAATGATTATGAGTGAAAAGATTAATCTCTTTGTATGATCTTAAACAATCATAACTTCATGATTATTATTTTTTAACAAAAGAAAAAAAAAAGGTCTTTTCATCTAATTTTAAATAACCATCGTCTCAAAATCTACTATACTTTTTAAATCAAATTAAATTCAAAATTCATTTCTTATCACTGCATGAACATCCCATATGGCCATATCTTACACCTGATTTTCAAAACAAATAGTCTTATCTTTTTTGAGAAAAATTAAATGATAACTTTTGGAATGGGGTATTTGAAATATTCCAAGTGTATTGAAAATCAAATTCAATTGATCATATAATATGACGGTCCAATTGACATCTTTATTGTTTCAGTTTGATTTTTTATTAGATTAATATTGTAATTATCAATAAAGATTGTAACAAAATGATAAGTACTTATTCATTCTTAAATAGAAGTCTCGACTTTGAGTTTTTCTCGTACAAAATAATGTTGTATTCCATTTAGTTTCCCCTTTAAGAATTTCCTCATAGTAGTGCCATTGTATGTGCAAGGAAAAAACCAATCTCATCTAAAGGGGAAAACAAATACTACTGTCTCTGTTTTTTTTTTTTGGTTGTTCATAATATTAAAATTAGAATTTTATTTTCATTTATCAACCTTAACATTTAAAGGGAAAAAAATATATAGTTTTTCTTTTTCATTATATTTTTAACATTACCTACTTATTTTTCGAATTAATTATCAAGACTAAAATTATATATCAACGAATATTATAATAAAATATACATATATTTTATTTATTATTTTTAAGGAGGGGTCAAAGTCTTTTAAGGAGGACTAAAAGAATGACTTATTCTTTTTTTGGTAAAATTTTAATTTTAACTTTTCACGTAGCATATTTAAGACCACAAGATTAAAAGACATTTTGGTACATTTGACATAACTTTTAATTTAAGACCATAATTTTTTTAAAATTTTCTTTAACTTCGTATCAAATTAAACTAGATCATTCTTTTTTAAACAGATGAAGTAAGATCTACCGGTCTGAGTTAGTTGTAGAGTTTGCGGAAGTAAGTAAAGTAGGAGCACCTACTTAACTAGTCACTCTCTATTAATTGAGTATGACTCCTGAAATTATTAAATCATGGATTAAATAGCTTAATAAATCTCTAATTAACCAAAGATTTGTGGGGACTAGGCTTTCTACTGCTATAGGTTTGATATTGTGAACCAATCCTATCCTGAGCTAAGCAACCACTATAAAGTCAAGCTTAATTTATTTTAATTCATTATTTGATTTTGACATGACACAGAGTTTTAAATTAAATATGATTAATTTTAAATTAAAAATATGTAGAATATATTAAAATATTTTTAAATTTTGTGATTTTAAAACATCTTACGTAAAAAATTAGAGTTAAAGAATTTAGTCCCCCCCCCCCCCCAAACAAAAGCATTCTCTTTTAAACAAGGTTAAAAAGAAAAGTTTTAAAACAAAACTCAAATCACGATATATTTCAATAAATCACCTAATTTGACTTGACACAAAGTTTAAGAAAATAAAGATGATTTTTCAATCTTATGGTCTTAAATTAAAGTTATATCAAATGTCCTTACATCCTGTGGTCTTAAATATATGTCACGTGAAAAATTGAAATAAAAATTTTGCCAAAAAAGGAAAATGGGTCATTCTTTTGAAACAAACAAAAAAGAAAAGTAGGTAATTCTTTTTTATATTGAGAAAGTAGATGCTTTCGATTGAAAAGTTTTTGTGCATGCTCTTGAACGTTCATAATATAAATTAGTTAAACAACTCAAAATATATCATTTTATTTAATTATACATATTAATCTCGATAAATCATAAAATTACAAATCTATTTCCATCGAGATAGCAATGAATTTCACACTCCGCATGATCGAGTCGAGAGAAATTTGTTTAAGGAAAAATTACATATATATATATATAAAAGTAAAATGTTTACAAAAAAAAAGTAACTCATGTTTTATTTACATAAAAAATAGTCCAAAATCACTGAAACTATACATGACTATACAATATGATTTGTCAAAAGTTATAGAAAGTATTCACTTCTATACAATGTATATTACTTATACATAGGTTATACACAAAATATACATTATGATACACCAACTATATATGTCTATACAACGAAGACTATTTTTTTTTATAATTTTCTAAATTTAGTATATCTCTATGTAATTTTACCTTTGTTTAATTTGGGATCTTTTTGTGACCATAATATGGCACGTTGGCCCATCAGAAGCGATACATGTGGGCGGCCAAACGAATATGTTTAATTAATACTGAAATTATTAGCGACGTCGCTTTTAATAAACTAGACCAAAAAATTGGGCTTTCGGATCCTGAATAAAATGGACATTAAAAGTGAATTGCCTAACAATTCTATAGGTTCTAAATTCTCTATTTATAGGAGCATGTAATTGAGGATGCTTAAAATCAATTTTTTGTCTTTAAAATAGATAATCAATATTAATTTAATATGGACTTTAAGAAAATAAATAAGATTTATAATTTTGTGGTTTTAAATTAAAATCATGCCAAATGTATTAAAATATTTTTTAACCTCGTGACCTTAAACATGTCACACGAAAATTTGAAATTAAAATACAATAATAACATACCCAGTGGAATCTCACAAGTGGGGTCTGGGAAGGGTAAAATGTACGCAGACCTTACCATTACCTCGTACAGATATAGAGACTGTTTTCAGAAGACCCTCGTCTAAAAAATATCAAGCCTCAAAAGTAGAAATTTAAAATTTTAAAAAAATATTATTTTTTTTAAACAGATTTAAAAAGAAAGGTGATCATTTTTACTTTTAAAATTTATGTAGGTATTGCTGAATTAATAGTGATCTTCTAATAAAGTGCCTATAAAATTTGTTGTCCTTAATTAATGAGTACTTCTTTTTCTTTTCTTTTTTGTCAAAGTGATCTATAAAAGAGAGTGGCCCATGATTCAACTCCAACAGCAGCTATTTTGGTACGAGATTATTTATATTGAGAGTAATTTTTATTGTTTGTTTGATTTATGGTACTCAAAATATTATTCATTGCATAATTTCTAAGAATAAATTGTTTGTTTACAAAAAAATCCTCCACCTTATTTATTTTTTTAAAAAAAATATTTTCTTTGTGAGCTTTAGCTATTCATTCTTAAATAAATTTTTCATCTTATTTAATGTAAATAATTTTGTGTATGCATTTTCATGATTATGTCGTGTGTTTTAATATTAAACTTTCATCTTATTTAACTTAAAAACAAAATGTCCATCTTATTTAGCTTTAATAAAAACTTCATCTTATTTAGCTTAAAAAATAAAACATTTATCCCATTTAGCTAAGAAATAAAACTTTCATCTTATTTAGCTTAAAAATAAAATTTTCATTTAAGTTTGTTAAAGTAAAAAAATTATTATTAAATTTTAAAGTTATCTACATTTTAATTGATATATAGAATATAATTTTTAAGTGAGTAATAAACTATTTAATTAAAAATATTTAATTTAATAGTGGAGTGAACATTTTAAGATAATCAAAATATAAATAAACATAAGTATTAGACAAATAAGTTCAACTTATAATATATTCATAAATAGAAATTGTATATATAAAATGTAATTTTTAATAGAAAAATATGTTATCATAAAAATAATAATTAATTAAGATAGTGAATGTTATTATAAATATTATTAAAAATTATGCTAATATACATGAATATAAAAATAGTGTATAAAGAGGGGTATTTTTGAATTTTTACATACTTTATCCCGGGATAAATTATTTTGGGATTATTATTACACCCTCGAGGAGGGATAACTTATCTCAGTACTAATTGTTAATCCTGTGATAAGTTATCCCAACCTTTAAAACCAAACAATGAATTGAGGACCACTCAAAAATTATTCTGGGATTAACTTTTCTTATCTGTCACACTAAACGACCCCTTATAGATTTTGATTTTGATTTAATAGGCAGATATTTGGGTTGCGGGGTCCAGGTCAGAGAAGAAGAATGACTTGGTTTTAAAAAAAAAATCAATTTTTAAGATCAAGAATTGGGAGAAAAATCATTCATTTTTGTTTTATCATGTAGTTGGATCCTTTAGAACTACGAGTCAATTGAGATTTTTTTAAGGGAAAAGGGTAAAAAATGTCTTTGTACTGTAAAAAAGGGTCAAAAATATTTTTCGTTTATACTTTGAGTCATTTATGCCCTTGTACTATTAGAAATTGGTCAAAAATACTTTGATACTAACAGAAAGGGTCAAAAATGTCTTTGATTTATACTATGATCCAAAAATGCTCTTGTCAATGATGCCCTTCATTTATAGTTTGGTCTAAAAATGTCTTTATGGTCAATACTTTGGCCCAAAAATTCCCTTATTGTTATTTAATGGGTCAAAATGCCCCTTTTCAAATAAATTTATTATTTATTTTATTTTTAAGTAGGGATGGTGTGAGACCCCGTGCTTCACATCCTTCATGATGTACATATTGTGGCACGTTATGTAAGGAATATGTGGTTTTTGGATAGGACGTAAGGACAATAAGACTTAAATACTAGTGTCAATATCAAGAGA